>JAZEWT010000012.1:9287458-9297461 GCA_036362905.1 Mordacia mordax
CGGCAGACAATGAGATGAGACTAAATTGACGGCAGTACCAGGGATGGACTAGCGTCCCATCGTGGATGTATTCCTGCCTTGCGCCCTGTGTCTGCCGGGATAGGCTCCGGCTCACCGTGACCCTGTACAGGACTAAGCGGTTTTCTGACAATGAGATAAGCATTAGAGATAGGATGTCACCAATTGATTGTCACCACTACAGTATGACATCATAACTTACTACAAAACATGTTTATTGTGTCGGCGATAAACACATACTACCACTCACACCGGCTACATATATATATATATACATATGCCCGCACTGAGCATACCAGGTTCGAATTTTTTTATGAGAGTTAATTTTACCTTCACAACACGATGGCTCTAATGTCATGTTTTGTGTGGGTCCACAGCGGCGGGAAATTCCTTGGAGAGTTCATTTAAGTGGTGATGTCATCATGTTGCCTTGACTTATCGAGATATTTTCTATGCTTATACACAGTATATAGCATAAATACTTACGGGGAACCTAAAGAATCGACTTTAATGCCAGTACACGGAGAATTCTCATCTCATCTCATTATCTGAAACCGCTTAATCCTATATAGGGTCACGGTGAGCCGGAGCCTATCCCGGAAACACAGGGCGTAAGGCAGAAATACACCCGACGACGGGACGCCAGTCCATCGCCGGGCATTGCGGGACAATTTTAGTCTGCGAGCCAATCAACCTATCCAGGAGCATGCTTTTGGACTGTGGGAGGAAACCGGAGTACTCGGCGAAAACCCACGCGGACACGGGGAGAGCATGCAAACTCCACACAGAAAGGCACCCGAGCCGAGAGATTCGAACCCGGGACCTTCTTGCTGTGAGGCGTCAGCGCTAACCACTGGGCCACCGCGCCGCCCACACGGAGAATTGAAAGGCGTTAATCTAGCAATAGATTCAGTGGAACGAATCGATATCAGGGCCGTGTGTTTAAAGCTGAGAGGGAGTAACGCATTATTACACACTTAAATAAGTCGTGTTTGTCGAGAATCTAAACCCATTGTCCTTTAAACAAGCATCACACAAGTGTAAGCTTACATACAATAAACACCTGCATAATTGCCTGGCAATTATGCAGGTGTTAAAATCTTAACACCTGCAGGTGATTACAACAGGTTTTACCGTATCTGGCGATTATGCAGGTGTTAAAATCTTATGCAGGTGTTAAAATCTTAACACCTGCATAATTGCCAGATACGGTAAAACCTGTTGTAATCACCTGCAGGTGTTAAGATTATACTTACCACATTGTTCACTGATCCTTATTTTTAACAGAACAAGTACATCAACATGTCTGCATATAAATCTTCGAAGCAATCATCAAATAACGGTAGTGTCAAGTGGTCTCAGTAGAGTTTGCAGAGTTAGGTAGACTCTTCCGAAATCATTGGGCTCATCACAACTAGTTTATGAAGACATTACCCAAAATGATAGGCACTACCGACCTGACAAGTACTGTGGGTTGAGGTCCATGGGCATTTAACGTTGCCCCTTTTCTGAGGCTAAGGGAAGATGTTAGGCACATGTACTAAAGTAATTTTTCTCGTAACATGTTCAGCTGTGTGTGGGATTCTCGAATCACAAATTCGCGGAGTGTGGCTGTATTTGTCTACGACATTGGAACTACTGTCATCACTCCATGTCCGCTTGGTGGCTTACCGCCACTTGGCTGTTCCAATTTTGCAAATGATGTCTAAATACCCCAAATTTTGTTTAAACATACAGAATTTACAACTAGTCACCACCGCTCACTTTCATGGTAAAAATGGTTCCATCCTCAAAAGCTCATTAATTAATTGGCTATTATGATATATATCTGGCAATGTTGGTGGTGCCAGCTAACCACGTGGCTCTCCTCTCCTCCCTTCCTCTCTATTTTATAATAACACTGATTCGTTTTCCCTCTCTCTCAACAGTAAATGCGTATCTGTAGCACATCATAAATTGTAATTATTGTTATTTTTTGCACCATAACTTTTTGTTCATACGTTGTAAAGTCTTACAGGGCAAAAGCAACACCTTTATTCATGTTTGCTCAAATCCTCTCCCTGCACGAAGGTCTTTTTTTTCTCGTCAAAAGCTTTTTTTCTGTCAACCTTGGTACAAACATGAAGCGCTTCCCAAAGAGTTGTAATTTCAGTTGCAACCTACATTCCCTCTCCTAATTCAGCCCTTTGGGAATAGCCTCCATTGCGTAATGCATCGCACCATGTCAGTAGTGTTCAGTAGTTTTCTTATTGTATATTATCTGTTGTCATTTTAAAAACATACCTTTTCTGTGTAATGTTTTTATGCATTGGAATTTGATGATTAGCTGTACAGTTTATATGCTTTTTTGCATCAAATTTGGACTCATATATTTAAGAAATAGTCTTTGCCCATAACATCTGTAGGTTCATCAACTTTGATTGAGATCAGCTACCATGCATGGCATTCTATATCAAATTTGCTCTAGAGTTTGCTGATACTGAATCAATGCTGCTGAAATTAAGTATTCCCAAAAGGCTGTGGGGCCGATGGGATGTTCATAAAGCATTTTTATTTTTTACGTGGAGATGCAGCTATGTTAGATATATTGACGTTTTGTAAATTCCATTATTAAGCTAAGGAAACTTGCCATTTTTATTTTGGTGAAACAGTATGTTTTAACGCTAGCTCAAAGATATTATAGGCAAGGACACATTTATTCCATGGGAAAATAGATATTAATTCAGTAAAATAGAATTCCTGTGCATATGAAACATCGGGACTCAGGGATACATAGAGACCCACAGAGATTACATTTACATTAAGCATAATATAAACATTTGGTAATATTTTCCAACCATTTTCCTCCAAGGACATATGTTTATTTATTACAATATACATTCTTTATTATGTTTTTGACTATGCAGCAACGAAGTGAAACATTGAAATGTGATCATAATCTATTATCCATAATCTGTATGTGGGCATTACGCATGGATTATAGCTCCTTATTCTCTTGGCCTCACAGGCATGCCATTGTTTAAAGATTAGGAAACAATACGAACACGACCAAATGATAGTGAAATAGTGAACACCTGAATGCGTGGACCCGCAAGGTGCCTCGAAATTCTTCTCACGTATGTCTGCTGCATCGGTATTCATCAAGTAATCATAGAAGCAAAACAACTTTATTGCCAGACGTAAAGAAGAGAGGTAGGTGAAGCAGCAATAACATACGATCAATATAAAACTGTTAGAGCTAACTAAACTTAAGCTATCTCATTTTTTATAGACGCAGTCATGTGTTATTTAACAAGTGACAATAATAATACGTTTAACACGAGGAGGGTACCGCATCTGGTTAATCGCGAGTGGTGGATTCCGAGGTGCAGAGTGGAGTTCAATGTGTGCGTTAGCCTCAAAAATTCGGTGCTATTTGAGTCGTGTCTTTAAGGCTGCGATTGAGATGATCTGGCGTAGCTACAGAGGGAGGGTTTTTTTCTTCCAGATGGTGGGTGCGGAGATTGAAAAGCGTCTTTGAGCGTTGACTGTTATTCAACGAGGGATGTGAAGTAGGTGATGCACGGAGTTGTAGCGCGTGAGTGCTAAGAGGTAGTTAGGGAATCCGGTGTGAAGAGTACGGTGGCAGAGTATCGCTGTCTTAGAGGAGAATCTGTATTGTAGAGCGTGCATAGAACTGGTGCTATGTGTCTTGTCGGAGATTATTCCTTGTATGGGTAGCCAGTGTATTTAGCGCATGCAGCAATTTCTGATTGCCTCTATCTGATGTTAAGATATCACCGATACTAATAGACGCTGCACCTATAATACCGGCGGTTAGCTCCGAACACGAGATAGGACAGCAGGGTGGCGCAGTGGTAACCTATGCACATCACAGAAATAAAGTCCTGCATGAAGCAATTCGATTCGCGGCCAAGTCGTTTTTCATTGTGGAGTTTGTGTGTTCTCCTGTTCTGTGTGGATTTTCTCCAGGTTCTCTGGCTCTTTCCACAAGTAAAACATAATATGTAGAACGGTGTCGCACAAATGTTGGTGCCGGCTGGTTGCATCTCCTCCCCTCGCCATGACAAGGTGTGAAATTTGCACGCGTTACCAATTGTACTATTCTTGTTATTTTCAGAACAAAGACATTGTTTTAAATAGATATTTATTATTACAGCAGAAAGGACTAAGTGAGCTCACAAGCTCTGGATGCGAGTTCCTGCGATACAACAAATGTCTGAAATTAGCAACGCAACAACGCATAGAACCAACGGACAAATAAACTTAATCACAGCAATAATATGTGCATCATGAAACTCAAAGGGTAATCGTAAATGCAAACAATTTCATGCAAGATTGCACAATTAAACAAACTCGCAACAGCAACTTGTACAAGATGAAACCCTAACCATAACCAGAACATAAAGAGTATGACCCGGTCCTATAAGCTTTCTGCATTTTAAATTCAAAAATTCACATATAACTAAAATGTGGGTGTACATGTGTATGTGTGCAGGTTGGCAAAACAACCCCCTTCCTGTGGTGCCGGTCAATAATGCTGTGGTGGTAGTGCTCACAGCCTTCACATCGGCCAATGGGGCTTGTGCCGGAGGCTCCAGGCTTTCATGACGTCTTCTGGCCAAACCCCATTTGACAGGGCCAGGAGACCGATGAGAAGCAACAAAAACTGCTGTGTGTTGCCACGTGGAATGTTCGAACAATCGTTGCAGAGGAGGAGAGGCTTCCACTCCTCTGGCAGGAGCTGTACCAGTACCGCCTGGACCTTTGTGGTATACAAGAGGTCCAGTGGACTAGTTCTGGCTTCAGTCATCGTGAGGGTCAAATAGTTCTCTAATCGGGACAAGAAACTGTCAAACAACTTGTAGTGTCTCTTCTTATGAATAAAATAATGAGGGGGGCATGGGAGCGTGGCGTTGAGGTGTGGGAACTTGTGAGCCCCCTTGCTACTGTGGGCTCCCCTCCCTATAAATGGGAGGCGAGATGTGGTGGTGGTGACTTACGCCCCCACCAAAGACGAACATAAATGGGCTAGGGTAATTGGAAGGCATGGGCCAGATCAGCTGAACAGCAATAGTAGGACGCTGCAAGACTAATATGCAGCTCTTGGACTCGTAATCATGAACACGCTGTACTGTCATCGGCACTATCACACATCATGGATGTATGCTGGATCTAAGCAAAAACATCCGCTGAATTCAATGGTGGAAGAACAGCGGATGCAGGCCCATGTCCTTGACACCAGAATCTCCTGTGGAGCTGATCTGCCTTCCGATCGTGAGCTTGTCATCTGTAAGATCCACCTTCCATTTTTCCACGGCGGTGGTGGACATCCAGCGAGGACTACATTCAAACCCACAGTGACTTGGTAGCGGTTAGCTAATGACAGTTGCAAGTGAGAATTTCATCATTGTTTGCAGCTGGACCTGGCATCGTTCCCCCCTCCTCCAGATGCAGGGGAGAAATGGGTGGGGTTTATGGCTGTGGCTGATGCAGCCAGGATGGCTACAGACCTTCCCAGAGACCCTGGCTGATAGAGGAGGCGTTTAAGCTATCGCAGAGAAAGCAGGAGGTCGTCTCCCCCCGCCTGCACATCCCACGCCAGAAAATTAGGAAGTTTATGGCAGCCTTCATTCTGAGGTTTTGGAAAGTTAATGGTGGTCGTGGGCTGCTGAGGCGATGCAGTCTGGCTCAGGAGGCAGTGATCACAAACAACTTTTTAATACCATGAAGAGATCGACTTGCAATGCCGCACCCATTACCTCGTTAAAGAAGGGAAATGGTGATCCGATTTCCAAAGTTTGCAGATTTGCACTGCATTTCTGTGAGGAGAATCGTCTCAGCTCGGAAAACACCCTTCTGGGTCTCAGATATTGGAAGAAGTGGCCACCCGCTGTGAGTGGCTGACGGATGTGCCATCTGTAAATGGAGGTAAGGCGATCCAGAGCCTGAGACCAGGAAAAGCACCGGGAAGAGATCATCTTTCAAGTAAAATTCTGAAGAAAGGTGGTATATATCTGCAGACTGCCCTATATGATATTATTACAACGATCTGTAGCATAGAATAAAGGATTCGAAAAATGCCCAAATGGTGCCCCAGACGCCATATTCTCAGTTCTGTTTCTACAGCAGAGGTCTATGGAATTCCAACAGAACCTGCATCTCTGCCTTGTTGACCACCGCAAGGCCTATGATACTATCAGTAGGCCCGGTCTGTGGGTTGTTCTTCTTGCTTTCAGGGTCACTGAATCTATGCTCATAATCATTAAGAACCTTAATGTTGATGGGCAAACCCGGGTAAAGCTACATTGTCTGTAGGCATACCCTGTTCACATTGCAGTGCGACAGGGATGACCTCTCGCTTCTTTATTATTGAACATATTTTTCACTACACAGTTCGAGAGGTTTTACATGGATGTACCGGTGGAAGTTCCATCTCATAGAGGTACAATGGGAGGCTTTTTGATGGCCGCTTGAGGTCAATTAATGGCTTTCTATTGGCCAACGATATTATGTATGCCAATGATCTGGTAATTGCCGCTTACTCTGAAGAGGAGTTGGAGGTTTCGCTGTTAAACCTGGAGCCTGCCACAATAATAATAATTGCACTTTTCAAGTGCTTTTTACTCACAGGTCACAAAGAGCTGCATAGAGCTGTGGAAAAAACGACACATAGGCAACAAAAACGACATATAAGCGGCATATTAACAAAAATAACAATTTTTGTTACAAATCTGAGCTGTGGAAAGAACGGCATATCAGCAGCAACAACATCAGAGCAGTTCAATTTAAAATCAAATAACAGCTATAATTTAGAGAATGGTATAAAATAAGTGATAAAAATAATTGTAATGATGGAGGTTTTCACGGCTCGATGCATGATGATTGCTCCGAAAAGCTGCTCTCTCGGGACAGCCGCGTCGTTCGCTTCCTCTCTCCACCTCGCGATGTTTTGCCTCACACGTTAGAGGCGTTTTCAGGCGCTTGAGCAGCTTTTTGAAGCAATCATCATGCATCGAGCCGTGAATACCTACATCATTACAATGCATACGTTATCAAAGCCTCTTGTTGGCATACTTTTCCACAAGTATGTGAAAGCTTTTGCAAATTAGACACTTTGTAAAAGGTGTCTATTTTGATGTTTTAAGATCTTAACACCTGTTTAATTGCCAGAAATGGTAAACAACCTTTTCTACTCTTTGCCTGGATGAGTTTGGATAGCAAGGAGTCTAAAGAGCAGTTTGTAGGTCTAGATCTAGCAACTATTGAAGAGACATCAGTTTCCATTAACTCGGGAAACTCCAGGAGTTTTGAGATCAGGATAGGAGAAGGCACAATTGGTGGGGTATTAGTTTGTGGATGAGACTGGGTAGAGATATGGTGGGCTTTGTTTTTTCTGACAAAAAAGTTAATCAACTGATCCACCTGATATTTATTCGTGAAGAGAGGTGAGGGTGAATGACTGGTTGGTACAGCGCAGTCAAGTGCCTTCTGGTAGCGATATGCTGGTAGTGTATGCTTGATAGCACGTTATTGTAAGTTTCAACATTCGCATCAGATTCAGAGTGAGCCAAGGCGGAGAGTGATGAACTGTTGATTGCTACGGTGAATATGTCTGGAGTGATGGTGTTAATATCTGGGATTGGATTTGTCGTTTAGTGATGGAAATGCATGGCATTACTTGAAGATCAACCCGCACAGAGGAGTGATCAGACAGATGAAGATCAGTGATGGACAAATTGGTTACAGACGCAGCCAGAGTATGGCTGCGTCTGTGAGTGGCAGATGTCACGTATTGAGTGAAGCCAAGTGAGGTCAGAGTGGCCATAATAAGATCCCTTGCAAGAGGGCTCTTTGGAGAGTCAACATGGATGTTAAAATCGGCAATAATCAGGATCCTCTCAGAACTGAAGCACAGCTTAGAAAGCAGCTCAGATATTTCATTGACAAGAAGGCTCCAGGTGGGCGGTAGAGCAGCACCAACCTCACTTGTTGAGCCGACCTCCAATCCAGAGACATATGTTTGAAGGAATGGAAAGTCGGCGATGGAATCAGACGGATGTCAGCAGTAACAGAGAGGAGAACCGCAAGGCCATCACCGCGACCATGGGAACGAACGCTTTGATGGAGTGCCATGTCCAGAAGATAAGCCTGGTTGACTGTGAGAAAATCATCTTGATGGTGCCAGGTCTTCGTTAAGCAAAGCAGGTCCAGGATGTTATCCAAGATCAGCTCAGCAATGAGTGGGGCTTTTCATGTGTTCAAAGAGCGTAAATTGAGCAGGGCAGGGTGGGTTTGATTTGAAGACAATGTGATTGCTAGGGGGTTGAGCTGCCAAAGGCCTAATTAGTTGCTTCCTCGGCAACTGATATGTAGGGCAATATACTGAGATGGGGTTAGCAAGAATGTTGGGGAAAATGGGAAGTTATTCGGGGAGGAGGCTCAGGAGAGCCGCCCGTGTGTACGTGATCACGATGGACAGGGGCCAAGCCTACCCAGGCAGACACGGGGCGCATGGCGGGCCACATCCAGGATTCAACACCAACACATCACAAGGGATATCCCTAGGGGCAATTTACTCAGCAGGCCAATCATCCCAGAGAGCATGCAGCACATCGCTGGACGGCGGGAAGGAACCGAAGAACCTGCGAAAAACCGACACAACTCCACACTGACAGGCGCCCGAGCAGGAAACCGAACCTGGGCAGTTTCCGCTATGAGGCGGTGTCTTACCATCAACCCCACCAAAAACAAGCACCTGCCTAGGTATTGTATGCCACCGAACACTCCACCCCCTCAGCTCTCCATGAATGATGGGGCAGTTATGGAGAGATTTGAGAAGTTTCCATCAGTAGATACTGTGCAAATGGCTGGTTCCGATTTTGCAGAGGATGTCTCACTCTAAATAAGTCGGCGGGCATTGTCTTTTCATTGGCTGCGTATTGCTGTGTGGAAGCTGCTTCGTCTCTCAGTCAACTCGAATTGGCCGGTCATCCCAGCTGCAATCATGCCTTCTGTTATTGCATGCGAAACGTGGACCTCCTTGGTGGAACATCTGCACTGATTCAAATCATTCCGGCTGGCCTGCTTACAATCCATCGTAGATTTAACCAGGTTGGATAGTGTGAGGAGCTCACAAATTCTGGAAAGATCTGGAAAAAAAGTCCCATTAATGAGCTCCTCGGGCAGGCGTGACTGCAGTGGCTGGGTCATGTAGTCCGCATGCTCAGCCACCGCATGCCAAAACAGCTTCTGTTTGACCTGAAAATAGGTACTAAACGACGGGCGCAACATGGGCTAGAGAAGAGATGGACTGTCGTGGCATAGAAGGATCTGGAGCTGAAAACTGGTACCAAAGATGTCAAATTCGGCCTCTGTGAAGGAGAGCGTGAAGAACACTACAGGACAGTTAGAATCAGTCGCCCTCAAACAACAGTGAAGGGCAGAGGAGCGACGCTCACAACAACGAGCGGAGCGCCGGGCGGCTGAAACATAGAACGTTTGCAGTGTAGGGAACACAGGTGGTGCATCTGCGAGTAATCTTTGTCAGACAACCCATAACATCTGAGTCTGTCCCGTGACCGGCTGTCAGCGATCCTTGACACCTTAGGTGTTCTCAATGTGCATATGGCCTGGCACAAGCGCAGTGGTGACGTCACCGCAACTTAGTGGCGAATGGCGGTTGTTGCTTTTATTGCGTGCGGAAATGAAGAAACTGGGAATATGTAGAGCGGCTGTTTTGGTGCAGCCATGATTAATTCAATTAAGGACTAAATAAATTGCCCAAAATTCACAAGTTTGTTCAATGGAGACAAAGGGTGGCCTTATTTTATTAAATGAAAGCCGAACTAAACGGACTCTCTCCTACGAATGTTGTAAATTATGTGTTGTGTAACGCGTAAGCAAGAATTACACATGATGTTCATGTTCCGACATACATCCTACTTCAGGCACCCTCCCTCAACACAACAACTTTGATCCTCCA
>JAZEWT010000012.1:9299757-9319801 GCA_036362905.1 Mordacia mordax
TTTCAGACAAACAACATCTAAGAGATGAGCTACAACATCTAAAACAAGCACTAGCGAGCAATAGATACACAAAAACAGAAATCCAACGTGCCATAACAAGAGAACATAGACAGAAACAGCAAGACAATGAGGAGGAAGACATCAAGACCCGCGCTTTCCTGCCATATGTGAAAGGCACTACAGACAAAATTAGCAAATACCTAGAAAAACATAACATAAAAACAGTCTTCACAACCCACCAGAAGATACAAGACATACTCAAATCACCTAAAGACCGACTACCGTTACAGACAGAAGGCGTATATCGCATCCCTTGCAGCAACTGTGAGGAAATATACATCGGACAAACAGGAAGAACAATAGCCACAAGAAAAAGAGAACACGAGGCAGCAGGACGTTTTCGGCACACGGATAAATCAGCAACAGTAGCACATAGTGTAGATTAACAACATAGAATCGATTTTGATAAAATATGAATACGAGCAGCCATCCACCATAGAGGTCCAAGATTAATTCGTGAAAAAATTGAGATTCATGAGACAAAAAGGATCATGAACCTAAAACAAGAAATGAATATCGCAGTTCCGCGGTATGAATAAGATAAGGAGATTAGTGTTAATGTGATTCAGATGTAGACCTCACACAACAAAAGATGACTCGACACATATATAGTACGCACATATATAAAGGATCAACAGACACTACACATACACACTGTGCTTGAGGATGCCTCTAACGTGTGAGGCGAAACGTCGAGAGGAGAGGAGAGGGAGCGATCGACGCGGCTGTCCCGAGAGCAGCTTTTCGAAGCAATCATCATGTATTAGACAAGGGCCATTCAGCATTGGTGTTCAAGAATAATTCAGCAGAGGCAGTAAATGCTGTTGACAGCATCAGTAAATCAATCAAGCAGAGGACATGTTTTGTCCTATTGACCTTCACCTACACGTATTCCTTGACTGACACGAGTGTGATAAATCCGAATTCGATTTGAAACGAATTCTGAAATAGGGCTAATTCTTAACTAACATGCTTGATTTAACACAACATTTGTGACAATGTGTGGTAAGGGTATGAGGCGTATGATGTTATCAGTGAATGCAAGAAATCAATAAAAAGATAACAGAGCAAAAACTATAAGCGTTGAACCACTACGAGAACTATCGGTTCAAATGTCTAAGGGCTATTTTCAAAAATATCACCATATCTTACAGGCAGCTTCCGACTTACCGCCATCCAACTTATGGATGCTCATATTTACAAACGTGCTCCCATAAGATAAGTGTGATTAGAACTAATTTGTTTATAACTAATGCATTACAAATTTTGTTGCATACATTTTACGGTATTCCATGACATAATGTGTTCCAATATTTATATAACATACATATCTACAAGGGCGGCGCGGTGGCCCAGTGGTTAGCGCTGACGCCTCACAGCAAGAAGGTCCCGGGTTCGAATCTCTCGGCTCGGGTGCCTTTCTGTGTGGAGTTTGCATGCTCTCCCCGTGTCCGCGTGGGTTTTCGCCGGGTACTCCGGTTTCCTCCCACAGTCCAAAAAGCATGCTCCTGGATAGGTTGATTGGCTCGCAGACTAAAATTGCCCCGCAATGCCTGGCGATGGACTGGCGTCCCGTCGTCGGGTGTATTCCTGCCTTGCGCCCTGTGTTTCCGGGATAGGCTCCGGCTCACCGTGACCCTATATAGGATTAAGCGGTTTCAGATAATGAGATGAGACATATCTACAACACTACAAATATTTTGAAATCCTGAAAGCATCGACTGCTTTCTATTCAGTGCAGTATTACCTTGATTAATGCATTGTGTAATGGCTTTTGGACAAATCAACTGAAGAACGTAACTCAGGAATGGAACCCGTTCGTAATTCCAAGGACACTCAATATATTTGCTTTGAAAATGCAGTGTTAATTTAAAATGGTGATTTATTCTGTTAATGTGTGGTACAAAACCACTGCCAACAGTCATTTAATATTCATTTTATTTTGTAAAAGTTAGCTAACCGTGATTTCATTGTGTAAATTAGTCAAATTTTTGGGACAAATTTTAACATCAGAAGAATACACTTATACTCCGCAGATTTATAACACAAATAGAGATATAACACGACAGATATATAACACAACAGAACTATAACACAGCATATTTCAGATAAACCATTAACATGACTGATGATAACGTCAGATTGTCGCTAAGAAGAGAGAAGGAACACTCTTCATAGCAATTCTCATACATATAAAGAGCAACTCTCTTACATAGAGCCAGGAAAACCTATATCAGCACTTTAAGATAAATTGTCAGTATGTAGAGTATATATATATAATCACTTTGAAATTTACATTATAAACAGCTATTGTAGTAACTTTTTAAGCATCTAAAATGCACATTAGATCTATGCAATTTAGAATGAACATTATTTTATAATGTACAAAACAAGCATATGACAAAATCACCTTCGAAAATCACAAACTTACAGACAGCAGCAAACTCAAAATACACACACTCTCATTTTAGCAAATAACCAACTAATTGCATTGGTGATTTTAAGCATTGTCCGTTGCAGTGACATTGACATGTTTCTACCAATCATCTGGCAAAAAAGGAACATTAGCCACCACATGAATGTGGCCAATATATGTCCAGTAATTTTCATCTGCGATGTCCAACTGCACACAAGAATTCACAGTCAGTGGCAATTTCCTTTAGCATGGCCCCCAATCCGAATGACTGTCATTAAAATAACTCTTTGTAAAGGTGCCCTTGCCTGGTTTGTGTACAAGTAAAAGCATTTCAATCCATTTTGCTTTTAACACCCAGTCACGTGTTTATTTCCTGTAAAAATAATTGCCAATTTCTTTGTAGTTACAGCAATATTTTTGTTATGTTCATACTTGGTTCACGAATTGGATGCTGACGATTTTAACCAATTTCATCAGGGCTCATGTTGCTCTGTTGTGCACAACATTGCCACAATAGACTAGGATGATTGGTGTCAAATGTGTTCTTTCAATAATATATTAATCCATAAATTCCATTTTTTGGGTTAAGTCACGCAAAAAAAATGGCTTCGTAAACGTTTTTCCACCAGACACAAACAATCAGTAAGGTTTTGTCACGTAAAGAGAACATGCCAATTTTTCACTATCTCAGCGCACCGGTGCTTAGAGAGCAAATCCACAGTGACCTAACCGATAAAATGGATTTTACTGGACTATGGACATCAGGAGAGAATCGCCAATTGTTTGGAAAATTGGGCAGGCTTTCATGATATACAAACTAATATCCGAGCAAGACAATGGAACCGTTTCAAATGGGCCCTCGCCCTTCTTCCATTATTCTTGGAAGAAAGCAACGGTCGAAAAGGAACTTAACTTATACATAGTACCTATATCAGTACATATAAACAGGAATAATACACGTGACATAGTGCCTGAGAAGGCCTCCAACATGTGATGCGAAACGTCGCAAATGAGAGAGGAGCAGTGATCGATACGGCTATTCCGAAAGAGCAGCTTTTGGAAGTGTGGTGCCAAGCCCTGTGACGTACCAAGCTAGGTGCACCTACACACCCACACGCAGCGATCAGCCCATGAGAGGGGTCGCGATGTCACGGGTGAATGGGTGATGAGTGGTGCCGAGTGACGGTGATGAGCGGTGTGAAGTTGTGTAAATGTATGGCTGAGTGGGTGCTCGACCGTGGAGAGGACATACGAGGTGAGGTGGGTAAGGAGTAGGATGGCTGGTAAGGAATAGGGTGGCTCACTCCGAACGGATAAACAACTCAGATGATGTCACATAGAACCTTCTGAAAGGGTGCTGAGGGGAATATAAGGGAGACATGCAGAGAGTCGGAGAGAGTCATATGGGAATGTGACAGCTGACAAGTCGTGATGTAGGGTACGGTGGACGGCTAAGACGGGAGTGCGAGGCTCGGCGCTGACGCAGAGAAGGAGAGAGCTCAATTGACGTGTGTAGCATGGTATTGTGATAGTCTCATCTCATTATCTGAAACCGCTTAATCTTATATAGGGTCACGGTGAGCCGGAGCCTATCCCGGAAACACAGGGCGTAAGGCAGGAATACACCCGACGACGGGACGCCAGTCCATCGCCGGGCAATGCGGGACAATTTTAGTCTGCGAGCCAATCAACCTATCCAGGAGCATGATTTTGGACTGTGGGAGGAAACCGGAGCACCCGGCGAAAACCCACGCGGACACGGGGAGAGCATGCAAACTCCACACAGAAAGGCACCCGAGCCGAGAGACTCGAACCCGGGACCGTCTTGCTGTGAGGCGACAGCGCTACCCACTGGGCCACCGCGCCACCCGGTATTGTGATAGTGCTATATTCAATGATTGTGTTAGTCATTTAGTAGTTAAGTAAGATGCTGCAAAGACAAAAAATATCCCGTCCTCGTCGCTGATGTCGCTGCAGCGTGAGGAGCAGTGCCGTCGCGCACACACACCAGGCGCGTCAACGAACAGTGTCGGGTGGTGAGGAGGCCGGCCCCAACAATTTGGTGGAGAATTACTAAGTGATGGAACTTATGTTAAAATGAAAAGCGATCCTGCCAAAGCACTGGAACTCAAAACAACTGCAATCATTGCTAAATCATCAATCCTTGAAAATAAAAAATACATGATGAAACCAAGGGCATCAATACCACCAAGTGTCACGCAACACGGACTGACTGTGAGCATGTGAGTGTAAATGGGGAGATTGAGGCAGATGAGTAAATGGAGAAGGGCGGCGCGGTGGCCCAGTGGTTAGCGCTGACGCCTCACAGCAAGAAGGTCCCGGGTTCGAGTCTCTCGGCTCGGGTGCCTTTCTGTGTGGAGTTTGCATGCTCTCCCCGTGTCCGCGTGGGTTTTCGCCGGGTACTCCGGTTTCCTCCCACAGTCCAAAAGCATGCTCCTGGATAGGTTGATTGGCTCGCAGACTAAAATTGTCCCGCAATGCCCGGCGATGGACCGGCGTCCCGTCGTCGGGTGTATTCCTGCCTTACGCCCTGTGTTTCCGGGATAGGCTCCGGCTCACCGTAACCCTATATAGGATTAAGCGGTTTCAGATAATGAGAGATGAGTAAATGGAGAGTGCAAAGTATGCATGAAGGAGGCATTATTTGTGAGAATGCGTAGTGAGATGGGGCAGATACTGTTTCTCCGGACAGTGTTGATGCTGGGCAACGCAAGAGACCTCACCCCAGGGGAGAGGGCTAGAGCCATCGAAGGTTCTGGAAGGACAGAGAATCTAGGAGATGGAGATGGGAAGGAGAGCAACATGGTACGATTCGGGGAACATGGCGACGCATGACTGGTGCGTGAAGTTGCACAGGAAGTCCGAGTGGACGAAAAACCCATAGTCCGGCCATGATAAGGATAAGTGTGAGGTTAGCAGAGGGGGAGATATCAAATTTCCTCCGCAGTCATGAGACGTTGATGAGCTCATTAACTTCAGCGCAAAGCGAGGGAGATATCATGACACGTGGCGCCGCATGGATCCCTCCTGTGCAATGACTTCAGGCCAATGACCGGAGCCCTAGTCGACACGCCATACCGGCTTGGTTCACGTCGCATTGGAGATAGACATCACCCATCCCATCATTCCAGCATGAGACAGCCGCGGGGGCCACTTCATTTCCCGCCATACGCCGCGGCTCAGCTCCGCGTGGGCGAAGGTGGAGGAGCTGAACCGCTATCGTCAACAGAGAGCATATCGCGCTTTACGAAATGGTTAATGTGTCTGGGTACATGTGTACTTATATACAACTTAATACCGATTAATATGGCGAAACACGAATATATCACTTGATGTGGAACATTTATGTAAGGGTCAATGGTGGCAATGGTTGGAGGGGGTTTGTTCGATTGCAGATGGTGACCATGTATATATGAGGTGGTATATGAGAGTATGAGCTTTTGGCCAATAATAACGTGAAACGTGAAAATATGAATTTATGGGTGATATTAACGAGGGGCGTAGCAAGGTAGGAAATCTGAAATGGCAATGGGCAGTATTCCTACATCATTTGCATTGCTGTCTGGTTTATGCAAGGAAAGATATGAGTCACTCTTGAAATGATCCATCACAACTAGAACACCAACCGAGTGCTGATGCCGGTCTTCCAAGCACCAAACATCCATGCAGACCAACTCCATCATTCGGTCGTCTTGACGCTCTCTTGCGGTGCCCTTGCCGTTGGTTCTGGTGTTTTTTTTTTTCTGCGAGGTACAGTCCACAGCATCGCACATAATCTGATGTCCCATTCCATCTGTGTTCAGAAGAAACGTTGCTTTGCCAGACTTAGCGTCGTCTCTTTTCTTTGATCACCAGCCAAATCATGAATACCAATCAATCAGCACCTTTGCCAGCAAGGACGATGATACAACGTACTTGGGTCGTCGTCGCCCTGATAGGGGGTCCTTTACAACCCTGTACATGACTTCGTCATTTATTTGAAGCCTCACACACTGACGCCACAACTGTCTAACACCTGCACCCTCTCCATATCTCTGCCGCTTAGATAGCAAATGTTTTCCTGTCCAGGTAAATAAACACACTTGAGATCACAGGGTCCAGTAATTGACCCTCTCTGCGTTTTCCTTTTTCATTCATTGTAGCACATGTTGCTTAGGTTGTACTAATGACTGTATATGTTGTCCAGCCATCCATCCACTGTCATGTTGCTTTTCCGGGTCTAGGTTGCACAGGCAACAAGCTTAGCAAAGCAGCCAATAATAATAATAATAATTGCATTTATAGAGTGCTTTTCACCCGAGGGTCACAAAGCGCTGCACAGAGCTGCGGAGAGAATGGCACGTTAACAACGACAGAGAATGGCAAATCAGCAACAATAACTTTTTTGGGTTTTTTTTGTTTTTACAAATCCGAGCTGTGGCGAGAACGCCATGTCAACAACAACATCAAAACAGTTCAACCGAAAGTCAATCAGCAGCGACAAATCATAGGACATAAAGTCAGCAAAAAATGTATTATTTCTTGAACAAACAAGGAAAGAACAAATATTCCCGAGCAGGTGCGGATCTGAAGAAAGCCAACATCCCGGCACGACAACACTGAGCCACATCAATAGTTCTAGCCAGAGGACTTGAACGCTCTACGGAACAAGTGAGTCTTGAGACGAGATTTGAAGATGTCCACGGACTTAGCTGACCGAATCACAAATGGAAGGGCATTTCAGAGTCTGGGAGCAGCGCGCGAGAAGACTCTGTCACCCATCGAATGGAGGTGCGACCTGGGCACATGCAGCAAGCCTGTTTTGGAGGATCGAACTAGTCGTGTTGAGGAGGTTCCCTGATCAAGGTCACGGATATATGTCGGAGCTGCGCCAGTGAGAGCTTTGTACGTGGAGAAGGAGGATTTTTGGATTCAATCCAAGACATACTTTTCCCGAACAACTTCCTCCAGGTCTTGCTGAGGGATTCTAAGGCGTTTCCAGGCCACCTGAGAGATATAATCCTTCAACAAGTCCTGGGTCTGCCCCGCGGTCTCGTCCCAGTTAGTTACACTGCCAGAGGTAGGCATACTTATCAGATACCCGAGTCACCTTATCTGACGCCTCTCAATGCGGAGCAGCGGTTCGACTCTGAGAACCTCACGTATCACTGGGCTTCTCACTTTCTAAGGCTCAACCCAGTATCCCTGTAGACGAAGCTCATTTCAGCCGCCTGTATCCGCGACCTTACTAATTCAGTCATTATCCAAAGCTCATGACCATAGCTGAGGTTTAGAACGAAAACTGACCCTCATACTGAGAAGCTAATACAGATCTTCATCTCTTCACGAAGCGATTACGGCAATGCACTACACCCTGGCACCCTTGCCTACCTGATAAATTATCTCCAACGTGTGCAGAATGCGGCTGCTAGAGTCCTCACTCGCACACCCATCCACGATCATATATGCCCAGTATTGATGTCTCTCCACTAGTTACCGGTTTTTATATAGGATTTAATTCAAGATCCTCCTCACCTACAATGCTCTCATAGGCACTGCTCCAACATACATCAGTGACCAACTTCAGGCACCCTCCTTAACACAACTTTGATCTTCCAATACGAGCTTGCTGCATGTGCCCAGATCACACCTCCATTCGATGGGTGACAGAGCCTTCTTGCGCGCTGCTCCCAGACGCTGAATTGCCCTTCCATTGCAGAATCGGTCAGCTGAGTCCCTGGGCATCTTCAAATCGCGTCTCAAGACTCACTTGTTCCGTAAGGCTTTCAAGTCCTCTGGCTAGGACTAATAATATAACTTACTTTTGTCATGCTGGGATGATGGCTCTCTACCAACCTGTGCCTGCTCGGGAACATTTATTCCTTCCTTGTTTGCATAACAATTTTTTTGTATCGTTTATTTGATGGCCTTCCCTAAATTATAGCCATGCCGTTCTCTCCACAGCTCCAATTTGCAACACCAACAAAAAAAAAGTTATTGTTAAATTGCTGTTCTAATGTCATTGTTTCTGACATACCGTTCTCTCCACTCTGTGCAGCGCTTTGTGACCCTTGGGTGAAAAGCGCTCTTAAAGTGCAATTATTATTATTACATTGAGGGCTTTGCTGCCCGACTCAGCTACCTCTTCACGACGACGGTCCGGTACAATGGATGCATTCCTAAAGACGCTCTCACCATCTGTCTGTCAACCTCAAGCTCTCTTTTGCCATCACTCGTGAATACGGCCCCGAGATACTTGAACTCCTTCACTTGAAATGGGTATTCCCAATGGCAGCTTTCCCCACATTTGGCATTTCTGCCTCAGCAAGTGTTACTGCCGTCATTAGCTTTAGTGTTCTCTCTCAGGGCCATGCCCCAACCCGTCATGTCACTGAAGTGATATACTAGGTGGTCGCCCTTTGTTGCTGGAGGTGACGCTCTTGAAATCTGTTCCCAGTAATTTATTCTTCCCATCAGTGTTTTCAGCAACTGGTTGAAAGCATTTGAGCCAATTATGATTCAGTTGTCTGGCCTGGAACTACCAAATTAGTCCCAACATATCCAATGCATTTATGTGCAAAGGTAGATGATAGGTACATTTGGGTTGTGCCCGTATTCCACAGCAATTAACCAAACCACATGGTCCGCCGTATGTCCCACTAGATTCAACCCTGCCTCCAACAGCCGCTGTTCCGCTACCTCACTGATGGTGCATGCCCCATTGATCAAGAATCCAACATGCCCTTCTACTCGATGCTGCTTCCAACTTTCACTGGATTGTGAAAAAGCTCACGAAATATCTCAACCCTCTGTGATCCTGGAATAACTAATGTATTGCCTGCCGGTACTGTCTCATCCTTCCTCCAGGGAATAATAGCCTTCACCTGTACGGATCCTCTTTGTGTCAAATGCATTAGTTTAATGGACGCTCTTGAGGCCTCTGTTAAAAGTACCTGTTACCATGCTTCCATTCCACCTTGTGCAGTCCCGTCTCCAATGGTCAGCTGCAAAACATTACAAGCAGAGACTCTCCTACCTGCAATGATGGGAGTGTTTTGTGTCCTGGCTCCTTACACAAGTCACACACTCTTCATGGTCCTGTCAAATTTACAACATTAGTAGGCAATCCCACCGTCAGCAACTGTACTTGTTCATCCATAACTCTATCCAAGCTATTGCTTACTTTCTTAATGTGTAGTATAGTGCAACGTGGTGGTGCAGTGAGTACAGCTGTTGCCGCACAGCAAGACAGTCCCGGGTTCGATTTCTTTCTGTTTGGAGTTTACATGTTCTCCCCAGGGTGGTACGGTGGCCCAGTGGGTAGGACTGTCGCTTCACAGCAAGAAGGTCTCGGGTTTAAATCTCGGCTCGGGTGCCTTTCTGTGTGGAGTTTGCATGTTCTCCCCGTGTCCGCGTGGGCTTTCGCCGGGCACTCCGGTTTCCTCCCACAACCCAAAAAACATGCTGCTGCATAGGTTAATTGGCTTGCAGACTAAATTGCCCGCAGTGCCCGGTGATGGACTGGTGTCCCATCGTGGGTATATCCCTGCCTTGCGCCGTGTCTGCCGGGATAGGCTACGGCTCACCGCGACCCTGTACAGGACTAAGTGGTTTCTGACAATGAGATGATATGAGATGTTCTCCCCATGTCTGTGTGGGTTTCGCCAGGTCCTTTGGCTTACACCAACCATCCAGGGATATGCTATTGTCTGGGTTGGTTGGCCTGCTGAGTAAATTGCCCGCTTGGTAAGTGCCCTGTGACGTGCTGGCGTCATAACCTTGGTGTAGCCCCACCCTGTGTCCCTGCCTGACGGGATAGGCTCTGGGCATCCCTCTGTGGCCCTGTGCAGGATTGAGCAGGTAGTGATGCTGACAAACTGCCTCACTAGCTAACCACTCACCACTTATCCATTTGCCACATCATCAACCCAATCATGATAACATACACTTGTGCAGCTCTCCTAATGCTCTCTTCCCAATCGCGACCGGAAGGCACTTTATTCTGTCGGTACCAACCACCTTTCAAGCATCCTAGCTAATGTCTGGGATACGCCCAAAATCATCTTCTTGACCATCAATCAGCTCCTTCATCCATTTAAAAAAAGACCAGGTGGATCAGTTGAATTAGTTTTTCAGAGAAAAATCAAAGCACAACTTCATCAACTACCTCAACAATTGTTCTCTCTTTTACTCTAATCTAAAAACTCCTGAATTTTTCCGAGTTAACAGAATATGATATTTCCTCATTAGGTACCGAATATTGTCTTACCAACTTCACCTTAGACCTTTAATTTGAAGACTTTCACGACAATGTTGTTGACAATATTCATTTTTGGGTTTAGTCACGCAAAATTAAAAAAAAGCTGAACAGTACAAAGGGTTAAAATTAGAATGCAATTAAAACTATCAAACTATCACGCATTGCCGGAGGAACAGATTAATTAACTAGGATTCAAGAAAAACAAAAAATTAAAGTAAGATTTAGCATAGTACAAATCAACGAAGGACTTCTAGCTAGTACCAAAGATAAACTACCGAAATTATGCACAGAAGGCGTTTACCACGTTACCTGTTTGTGTAGACAATGCTATGTTGGTCAGACAGGTGGAAATATTAGTACACACATGAGAAAACATCAAAGGAATATCAAAAGTTCACAAATACAGCTTTCTGCGGTTACAGAACGTGCCTGCCAACAAGGTCACACAATTGACTTTGACAATGTTGACATTTTATGTAAAACTAATCATTATTAGTCAAGACGAATCCGAGAGTCTAATGAAATTGATAAAAAATAAAAAATAAAATTTCAATCATTTTGATAGCTATAAACTAATTGTGGCTTGGAGACGCATTAGTTACATATATTCTAGACATTTACACAATCCTGTTACATAACACTTACTAATGAAGATAATGACATTCTTGGCCTATTGTTCAAATAAGACTTGCGTAATTCGTAACACCTGATTAAATCTAATTAACCTAACTTGCAACACCTGCATGTGTTGCCCCACCTTCCAACCCTCCATTGGATCCCAGGACGAGTGAGCACGTATTGATGACATCACAACCTCCCTATACAAAGTGACCCAAAGCCTGAAAACTCTTTTGAAGCTGCTTGTCCCAAATTGGTGCGAGTTCCTGATGATGCTGATTGTAATTATTAGCGAAACATCGTATTTCATTGTATTTCATTGTAAATGCTGAGTTCGTTCTCCAATGCACTAGTGTGCTGAGATAATGAGTAATTGGCACGTTCTGTTCACGTAACAAACCTTACTAATTCGCTGTCGGGTGATGGAGGAGTTACAACACAATTTTTGCGTGACCTAACCCAAATTTTTATTGTATCAATACCCCTTAGACCCCTTTCCATCCAAACTCATCCGAAAAATCTTCAAATCTCTTGCCACCTTCGTCACTAATCTCTTAAACTCACTTGGCTCCGGCATCGGTCCCCCACTTTTCAAATGTGCTGCAATAAACCGTCTGTGCAAAGACGGCTTCAATTACAACATCCCTAAAAATTATCGGCCAATCTCTCATTTACCAATGCTCTCTAAGGCCCTTGAGCGTGCAGTAGCCATGCAACTCTAGAAATAAGTCCTCAACAACGACCTCCTCAATCGCTTCCAATCTGGGTTCATATTTGGCCACAGTACTGAAACTGCTCTGGTCAAAGTAGTTAATGACCTATTTGTTGCTGCTGATGGAAGGCTTGTCAGGTATTATTGTCCTCCTAGAACTGAGCGCAGCTTTTAATACTGTTGACCACCCTACCTTACTTGAGCGACTGAGGGTATAGAGGTATCTGGTTATGCCCTGCACTAGCAGAGCACCTGCCTCTCTGACCAGAGGCAGTTCGAAAGCCGCAGAGGATGTAGCTCAGACATCCATCCTGTTTTGTCTGGAGTTCCTGAGGGTTCAGTCCTTGGCTTATTCCTCTTCAGCATCTACATGAAACCACTTGGCCATATCCTGTGCAGCCTCAATACAAGCTACCATTGATATGCTGATGACATTGAAATCTATATCCATGCAAAGCCGTCCATCAGTGCATCTGGTGCATGTCATCCTCACTGTCAACTGTGAAGGCCTGGCTCAATTCAAATTTCCTGAAACTTAATGGCAACGAGACAGAACTTTTGATTGTCGGAACCACACACCAACTGATGCTGAACACATCCATTGGATGCGCTAACGACCAGATCATCAAAGTTGCTAAGGCCAGGAGTGATTCTTGATTCCTCACTCACCTTCGAGATACATATCAACAAGGTGAAGAACGTAGCATATTTCCATCTCTGCAATGTAGTTAGACTGCGCAGCATCCTGTAACCCTTGGATGCTAAGAAGCGAATCCACATCTCCATCTTGTCACAAACCGGTTATTGCAAAGCACTACTCCATGGAATCCCTGCCTACCTTATCAATAGCCTCCAACCTGTGCAGAATAATAATGCTTTTCACCCGGGGGTCACAAAGCACTGCACAGAGCTGTGGAGAGAACGTCATGTCAGCAACTACAACACCCACGACATATGAATGGCAAAACAACAATAGCAGTGGCGAGAATGGCATGTCGGCAACAACAACATCAGAGCAGTTTTATTGACAGTCCAACAATCGTTGCTTTGAAAAGCTGCTCTCCCGGGACAGCCGCGTCGATTGTTTCCTCTCTCCACCTTGCGACGTTTCGCCTCGCACGTTAGAGGCATCCTCTGGCTTCCTCTGTCCACCTTGCGACGCTTCGCCTCGCACGTTAGAGGCATCCTCAGGCGCCTAAGGTGGAGAGAGGAAGCAATCGACGCGGCTGTCCCGACAGCGCAGCTTTTCGAAGCAATCATCATTCATCGAGCCGTGAAAACATACATCATTCGTCAAACAATGGCTATAATTTAGAGAATGGCATAACATAAGAGATAAAAATAATTGTTAAACAAACAAAGGAAGGAATAAATGTTCCCAAACAGGCGCAGGTCGGCAGCGAGCCATCATACCAGCATGGCAACAGTGAGCCCCATCAATAGTCGGAGCTAGAAGACTTCAAAGCCTTACAGAACAAGTGAGCCTTGAGACTAGACTTGAAGATGCCCAGAGATTCAGCTGACCAAATCTTCAATGGAAGGGAATCCTCGAGTCTGGGAGAAGCGCGCAATACAGGATCTATCACGCATCGAATGTAGGTGTGATCTGGGCACATGCAGCAAGCCCGTATGGAGGATCGAGGCTATCATGTGGAGGAGGGTGCCTGAAGAAGGTCATGGATGTCGGAGCAGCGCCAGTGAGAGCCTTGTAGGCGAGGTGGATTTTGAAATCGATCCTATATTTAACAGGTATCCAGTACTGGGGATATGTGATCGTGGATGGATGTATGAGTGAGTACTCTACCATCTGCATTCTGCACACGTTGGAGAGAATTGATCAGGTTGGCAAGGATGCCAGCGAGTAATGCGCAGCAAAAATAATCACGTGAATAGTTGGCTGCTAGAGTCCTTACTCGCACTCCCATCCACGATCACAAATCCCTAGTGCAGAAGTCTCTCCACTGGCTACCGGTAAAATACAGGATTGAAATTAAGACCCTCCTTCTCACCTTCAAGGCTCTTGCTGGTGCTATGATATACTTCCATGACCTACTTCAGGCACCCTCTCCAAGACGACAACTTTGATCCTCCAATATGGGTTTGCTGCATGTGCCCAGATAACATCACAGTTCGATCGGTGACAACCTTCTCAAGTGCTGCTCCCAGACAATGAAATGCCCTTCCATTGCAATTCTGTCAATTGAGTCCTTGGGCATCTTCAAATCTCCTCCAAAGACTCACTTGTTCCGTAAGGCCTTGAATCTTATGGCTAGGACTGTTGATGCTGCTCACTGCTGTGTGCTTGGATGATTCGCACTGTTGACCTGCACCTGCTAAGTACCGCGTTGTCTCATCTCATCTCATTATCTGAAACCGCTTCGTCCTATATAGGGTCACGGTGAGCCGGAGCCTATCCCGGAAACACAGGGCGTAAGGCAGGAATACACCCGACGACGGGACGCCAGTCCATCGCCGGGCATTGCGGGACAATTTTAGTCTGCGAGCCAATCAACCTATGCAGCAGCATGCTTTTGGACTGTGGGAGGAAACCGGAGTACCCGGCGAAAACCCACGCGGACACGGGGAGAGCATGCAAACTCCACACAGAAAGTCACCCGAGCCGAGAGATTCGAACCCGGAACCTTCTTGCTGTGAGGCGTCAGCGCGAACCACTGGGCCACCGCGCCGCCCTAGTACCGCGTTGTCCCACTTTTATTTATTTAACAATTATTTTATTCGCTATTTTATGTCCAATGATTTAAATACGTTATTTTACTTCACCGATCCACTCTGATGTTGTTGATATTCTCTCCATGGCCCTGTGTAGTGCTTTGTGACCCTCCGGTGAAAATGACATTAGAAATGCAATTATTATTATAAATATAGCTGTAGGAAGGGTTCAGGTTTGGGATTTTAGAAAAATTAGAGTACCACACAACTGCTGACGCCGTCACCTGGAGGAATGACCCTTCACCCCTTTGCCACCCCGTGTCAAAATTGGCTCAATATAACAAGTTTTGTTTTGATCATATTGTGCCATCGCATTTGAATGATTTGTTATCACATCTGCTCTTTTCATATTCTTCATTGTCTCATGTGTAGAATCATACCGCCGTTATCTGTAAACTTGCGATTCCTCGCACACGTTCACAGGTGCTTCATCACAGTGGGGACGAGGGGCGAACCCGCAGCACCCGCAATGACATGCAGTGTGCGGTTACTGTAGAAAGGTCCTAAACCGGTAGAGTACCAGTTGGTTTACCGGTGTCGAAAGAGTTTTCGTAACTCTGTAAGCTCCAGCAAGACCGGTAGACTTTTCTGAGTTAGGAATGCTACCAGTACGAGCAACACGTGTCGTCCCATGTTCTAATATTTGTTGCTTTCAGCTTCTCTTTAATTGTGCAGAATGTGTTTTATGTATACATTTTGGTGAATATTTGGGGCCAATGATTTCAAGGTGCTGTTGGTGAAATGTACACTCCACTAAAGTTTCTGGAATGGATTGTAGTGTGGTGTCAGACCTCGCGCCGTGCCAGGCCAGGTGCATTTAGTTGACCTGTCTAGAGAGGTACCGGCTGCGTCTCGTTACGCTGTCTGGAAAAACAAAAGGTGCCGCTTCGCTAACTTAATTGATTGTTGATGAGCGGGCCATGAAATTGTCGCCAGGATGTTGGGCCGGCGTTAATTAGGGAGACGCATGTTTGGCCGTGGGCGGCGCGGTGGCCTAGTGGTTAGCGCTGTCGCCTCACAGCAAGAAGGTCCCGGGTTCGAATCTCTCGGCTCGGGTGCCTTTCTGTGTGGAGTTTGCATGCTCTCCCCGTGTCCGCGTGGGTTTTCGCCGGGCACTCCGGTTTCCTCCCACAGTCCAAAAAGCATGCTGCTGCATAGGTTAATTGGCTCGCAGGCTAAATTGCCCCGCAGTGCCCGGCGATGGACTGGCGTCCCATCGTCGGTATATCCTTGCCTTGCGCCCTGTGTCTGCCGGGATAGGCTCCGGCTTCACCGTGACCCTGTATAGGACTAAGCGGTTTCAGACAATGAGATGAGATGTTTGGCCGTGTTATGTTGCGGGCGGTGGAATGCACGTGTCTTGTTGAATTGTGGATTGACAGCGGTGACTAGGAGAGGCTGGATGTCTGAGAAGTTGTCTAATTAGACGCAGGGGTTGAGGAATCGAAAAATATTAGGGGACGTCTAAGGGGCAGATATAATGCGTGGAACGGAGCACACATGGAGAGCCGAGGGGAATTCGGTCGGCAGACCCATGACAATATGTAGTCGTATGGGCTAGGGTTTAGCGTGTGCAGCGCGAGGGTGGGTAGGACTGTGTTACGTTATGTCATTGTTATGTTACTTATATTACCCTTATGTTAGTTGTTACTGTTTAATAAAGCTTGGAACGATTCTTGAGAAGAGATTCGGGACAGGGATCCACAGCCTTCTGTGCAGACTGCATGTGGCTTTGCTCTTTCTGCCTTGGTGGACAGAGATGGGGTGGGAGGAGGATGTGTATATTCATCATAGGATCCCTTACGGATAATGAGGTATGAGTGTAATATGAATAGGAAGAATTTCCAAACATGCAACGTTACATACAGTTTCATAAAATAGGCTGCAAAACGTATAACCAGTCGAGACAGGGTTATACTCAAACACATTTGACTGAGTTAAATGAATTTCTACTTTACTCATATTAACCAGGGAAAAATCATGGATTCCAGGAACCCACTACTCTACAGAGCCAACCACTAAGAATGGGGCTCATGGAATGTAACAACTTTTAATTGCATCGAATATGGCATACACCACATTATATTCATGCCTATCAGCTCATGTACTCATCACCTATACAAATAAGCAACATGTCAATACATAGACTCAAACAACACATGAATGTTCAAAAATAAAGACACTAAACATATTATTCCTAAAATATAGTACACCTAAAACACTGCAATGGTTGCAACAAATACTGCACGCATCATGTAATGTTGATTCATGTACAGGTACAGCTTGCATAATGCTTGTTCGCACTACGCGATTTCGCTATTACATTGTATGTAGTATTGTGATCGTATATACCGATGAAATTCCCTTTACAATGCTATTTCACCAGATTTCAGCCAAGCACATTCACGATGCGAGGTCAGTCCTGACAGAGCCAATCACATTCGGGAGGAGGGGGGGTTGACCAACACTTTACAATGTCACACAACTGCCACCCAATGAGATATGGAGATTTACTAAACGAGTACGGCACAATAGCGCTGCCGCCCCAGCAACAATGTCTGGTTTTATATCTGGCTTGGGTGCCTTTCTGTGTGGAGTTTGTATGTTGTCCCCATGTCTGCGTTGGGTTTTCACTGGGTACTCTGGTTTCCTCCTACAATCCCAAGACACCCTGCTGCCTAGCTTAATTGGCCTGCCGAGTAAATTACCCGAAGTACCCTGCGATGTGTTGGCGTCACAACCTGGGTGTAGCCCCGCCTTGTGCGCTCTGGCTCCCAGAATAGGCTCTGCCCCCCCGCGACCCTGTACAGGATTACGCGGATTTTGATTATGATTTACTAATGATAATGCCTTGGGCAGGACCTTCATTCTTTGAGGAGGCAGAGATGTTCTCACTGTATAGACACCCTGCCAACAAATGTACTGGTTTTGTAAGTAGATATTATGATAAAGACATATCTGTCTAGTATCCTTCTCTTACCCTCTCTCCCAAATAACTAGCTCCTCTCCCTCTCTTCCTTCTGTCTTGCACATAGCCCTTAATCTTTACATTATTTCTTCAGAGAAAACTGTCCCCTTTATAACGCAATGTAATGCTATGCGGTTCAGGAACATATCTATCATGTTATGTGAAGAGTATTTGTACAAGATTTTGTAGCTTATGGTGGAACGATTATTAATTAAATTACAACCTTTCAAGCATGTAATTAAGCTTAGATCAAAATCATATTTATAATTTTCACTTTGTCCTAATTCGAGGGTGAATGGTTTGACCTTTCAACTAGTGTGGTTGTACTTCAGTGATAACTTATGAGACCACAACCCTTAAATTACAACATTGGGAAGCTGCTTTTGACTCTGGAGCAAATTAATGCAACCCTTCCATTCACCGTGTCACCCACGCCAATCCCCAGAAGGTCCCATGTTATGCTCAAGTAGAACACGACACACGTAGAACATGAAAGGAGTGATTGTTTACACGCTGCCATGGTCTCCGTTCTCTCTGCACCTCTGGGTGGGATTTCCTCCATTCATCGTGGCCATTTCTTCAGTAGTTTCATTGTTGTGTGACTGACTACACAGCTTCTTTATATTTTTCCTGAAATACAAAGGAGAGGCAAAGACAAGGATGTAAACATACCGTGTGCATATAATTTTGAAATGGTAACCATGGCCGCGATTTTATTACGTTAAATAAACAACAACAGAAACCCACTTTGCCCTGCTCAATGTGTGCTCTCTGAACACCGAAAAAGCCTCACTCATCACTAAGCTGATCTCAGACAACAGTCTGGACCTATTCTGCCTAACAGAGACCTAGCGTCATCAAGATGATTCTCACATTGAATCAGGCCCTACCACAAGACTATGCCTTCCATCAAAAGGCTCGTTCAAATGGCTGTGGTGGCGACCCAGCAGTTCTCCACCATGTGTCTGCCGACATCCGATAGTGTCCGTTGCCGACCTTCAATTCATTCGAGCATATGTCTCTGGATTGGAGGTCGGCTCAACCTGTGAAGTTGGTGCTGCTCTAGTGCCCACCTGGAACCACGATTTATTTTATCAATGAACTGTTTGACCTGTGCTCCAATTGTGAAAGGAGGTGATACTTGAAGATCAAACTGATCTTCAAGTATCACCTCCCATTTCCATCACTAAGTGCCATATCCAATTTCGAAACCTTAACGCCCTTACTCCAGACATATTCACCGCAGCAATCAATCATAGATATCTCTCCGCCTCGGCTCACTCTGCCGAGGCTGAATTGGCTGAGCTCCTACCTGTCTGACCGGAAGCAGTTTGTCAGCCTCCGAGGATAAACTCAAAGATCCATCCTATTTGTCTCGAGTTCGTCAGGGTTCAGTTCTTGGCCAACTCCCTTTCAGCATCTACCTACAACCTCTTGGCCATATCCTGTGCAGAATCACTTTCGACTACCATTGCTATGCCCATGATATCCAAATCTATATCCACGCAACGTCATCCATCAGTGCGTCTGGTCTTTGCATGTCATCCTGTGAAGGCTTGCCTGGCTCCATTCAAAATTTATCAAACGAAATGGCGCCAAAATAGAAGTTTGCTTGGCAGAACCCCGCACCAATCGTCCAAAGCTGAGCCTATCCAATTTATGCTTGATGACCAGACCACTGAAGTTGCTAAGGCAGTCGGGAGTCTAGGTGTGACTCTTGATTTCTCACTCACCTTCGAGACAGCCTATTTCCATCTCAGAAATATAGCCAAACTGCGCAATATCCTGTCACCCTCTGATGCTAAGAAGCTAAGACGCATTTTTATCTCCTCACAAATCGATTTCTGCAATGCACTGCTCCCTGGCACCCCTGCCTACCTCCGTGTGCAGAATGCGTCTGCTAGAGTCCTCACTCGCGCACCCATCCACGATTATATATCCCCAGTACTGATCTCTCCACAGGTTGTATCCAAAGATCCTCCTTCTCACCTACAAGGCTCTCACTGGCGCTGCTCCGACATATATCCCTGACCAACTTCAGGCACCCTCATCAACACGACAACTGCGATCCTGCAATACGGACTTGCTGCATATGCCCAGGTCAAACCCCCATTCGATGGGTGACAGAGCTTTCTCGCGCTCTGCTCTCAGTCTCTGAAATGCCCTTCCATTGGAGATTCGATCAGCTGAGTCCTTGGGCATCTTCAAATCTCGTCTCTCAAGAGTCACTTGTTCCGTAGTCCTCTGGCTAGGACTGGTGATGCGGCTCACTTTTGTCAT
>JAZEWT010000012.1:9383883-9400662 GCA_036362905.1 Mordacia mordax
GCAGAACATGCAAACTCCACATAGAAAGGCACCAGAGCCGAGATTCGAACCCGGGACCTTCTTGCTGTGAGGCGACAGCACTACCCACTGGGCCACCATGCCGCCCAAAAAAGAAATATATAATAACCAGTGAAAATGAAAATGCTGTGACAAGCAGAAACAGATTAACTATATATATGCACTTGAAACAAGCAATAAATTATCAGTGTGAGCAATCTGTGACAAAAATATGTTTTCAACCTTACTTTAAATTCAGTTATAGAGGGAGTCTCCTTGTAGATCCTGCCTGCTTATCACACAGTGTCGGGCCATTGGCCTCATGCCACAGCGTGGGGGCTAATGCCCTCACACTCTATCGTTGTGGGGCTAATGCTCTGCAGATGAAAGCCCTGCACGTTGCCTTTGCTCGATTGGGACCCTGAACACTGCTGCATCCTGTGGCCTAAGAGGCCTTCCTTTAGGCACGAGGGGCCACGGTCGTGTTGAGCTTTGTGACGGGAAGCTGTGCGGTGAGTGCGCGAGCGGACGCACGCTGTAGGAGGAGGGGTTGAAGATGGGGTTGTGGTCGTTGACGTCGATGATGCTGATGCAGACGGGCGCGTCCGTGTGGCGAGGTGGCGTCCCGCGGTCCTGAGCTCGCACCGTGAAGTTGAGCCACTTGACCTGCTCATAGTCGATCGTGCGGTTGATGGTGATCTTGCCTGCGCGTCAAAGACGAGATAAGGGGTGAGAAAGCATGCCGACGACATTGAACATACAGCCACACCTGCAGAGTAAAGGCCTCTCCATACCGTGTTGGTGGTAGAGATTGGTTTGACTATACTTCACAATGCTGGACGGCACGGACTGATGAATGGGGGTGAATGAGATAGTCAAGACCAGCTAGGCGATCAAACGTTGCTTATATCAGGAAATTGATTCAGGTGTCTTGGCTTACGGCACAGTGTGATAACTGCTCCACCCACTAAATAATCCGGGCTTGAGTATGTCATCCCGGTATTTTTAAAATTATTTAATTCGTTCGGTGGGACAAACGATTAAAATCAACTCTGTGTTTGTTCATACGAGAGTCCATAGGAATATCTGTTTAAGAGAAGGAGGCTATAGATGGCATAACATATTACAGCAACACGTATTTGAGCTGCAATGTGTAAATGTTAAGCCACACGAATACTGACTGTTGTGCTATGACCCCAGCACACAATGACTGACTCAAATGTGTTTGTTTAATATTGTAAGTAAACTGCTGGACAAAAGTGCAATCGAGATGATTGAATGTAACTCGATTGGCCATTGACTGGTTCACTGGCGGTCAGATGGAGCCATTCACAGGAGGTGAAGCATCTCGTCACTCAAGATTCCGAGTGGGCGTGCAGAGACTCACGGCTCCTCCCGCAAATTGGACTCCAATGATTTGAGAACACAAGTAATTCAAGAATAAAAATAACTATTTTGATTAGTTTGTATTTAATGTTGTTATCTATTAAGGGCGGCACGGCTGCCCAGTGGGTAACGCTGTCACCTCACAGAAAGAAGGTCCCGGGTTTAAATCTCGGCTCGGGTGCCTTTCTGTGTGGTGTTCGCATGTTCTCTCCCGTGTCCGCGTGGGTTTTCGCCGGGTACTCCGGTTTCCTCCCACAGTCCAAAAAAACATGCTGCTGCATAGGTTAATGGCTTACAGACTAAATTGCCCACAGTGCCCGGTGAAGGACGGGCGTCCAATCTTGGGTATATGCTTGCCGTGCGCCCTGTGTCTGCCGGAATAGGCTCCAGCTCACTACGACCCTGTACAGTACTAAGCGGTTTCCGACAATGAGATGAGATGATTTATCTATTAATAATGATTTCAATTAAAGCGCTGCACAGAACGCATTAGTCCATCTAGATATTGCGTACAGATTATTACTTGATAATCTTCATTGATTTATCGTCATTATTTTACTTAATTCATCTATTTTGATGTTGTTGACATGTCGTTTTCTCCACAGCTCTCTGCAGCGCTTTGTGACCTTCGGGTGAAAGGACGACGAGTGCTCGTTGGTGAATCGCGCGTGCGTGCGGTAGTGCGCGGGTCTCCCCACATAGCCGCCGCTGTCCCGCACACCTGACACGGGGTCGTCAAGCCGCACGTACTGCCCGGCTGGCACGTTGAGCAGCGCGTAGCTGACCTCGCCGTTAGGGCCCTTGTCGGGGTCGACAGCCGAAACAGACAGCAGCGTGGTGCCGGGCAAGGCGCCCTCGATGACCGCGTCGCTGAACGCCGCCACGCCGCGCGGGCGGAACCAGGGCGCATTGTCGTTTACGTCCACCACGCTCACCGTCAGCACAGCTGGCGGCCGCACACGGCACAGCACGGGTGAGATTCGCGTCGTGTTTACACTGGCGTGGGCGGGCCAGGCCCGAACGCGAATGCACGTTCGCCCCATTGCCCGTATGGCCACACGAACTACACTCAGCCATCTGTGTGATCTCGACTGAGGGCAATCCTCAACTGCAGAACACAGTGTGGACAGGTCCTTGTCCAGCTGTGAACCCACAGGAGGGGGTCCACATCGAGATTTCTCTATGGAATAGCTGTGCTGAGACTCAAAATTCTTTGTCAGGCACTGCTGCATTTGGATGTTTGGCCAAATCTTTTATCGAGAGTTAGATCTATAGGAGAATTGTTGAGTTTCAGGAGAAATACGATTATACTTATGAGGGGAAAATATACGAATCCCTGCACAGATAACTTAAAATACTGTTGATGTTGTTCAATCCACCTCACAACCCAAGACATCTCTTGTTTAGGAGGAACCAAGCTTAAACCGCACTCGGCCTCTTGGATCTCAGTAGACTGTGGGAAATTAGGTTGATTGTGCTGAACGTCTTTGGAATAGCACAATCCTCGGTGGCCCTGTGATTTCATACATGAGTTCGGTTAATTGGCGTGAGGCTAGTTACAAACGCACTTATGGGTCGTTGCGTGGTACCATTGGGGTTGCTGACGGACACGTTGATGGAGCTGCTCGTCTTGTCCCTCACGGAGATAGTGAGCACGTACGAGGCGACCTTCTCTCGGTCCAGTGCCGAGTTCAGACGCACGTCACCTGTGCAGCATAATTTCTCAAAATAACCACCAACCAACCGCACACCATTCATCAGCCAACTCTGTGAACAATCAATCGTTGGACAACATATATCATCCATCAATCATCAGCCATTTCTCAACACTGCCAATATTCTGGAGAGCGAGAGCAGGGTGGGTGACTCCGGTAATAACCAGCAGAGTTGAGAAGCTAAACTAAATTCTGCGTCACCATGCCTGCCCCCATGCCCGTCTCTTGTAACGTCACATCATTGCACCGTCACGTATTGAGGGCCATTATCCAATGCTGCACGTGGCACTCATTATCTGTGCTGCACCCATCAGAGCGGGTACAATACGGGAACGAGCGGCGGTGTGGGGGACGTGACGACGTGCAACGTGGAGGATGCGACACCTGTGTTGAAGTCGATAGCAAAGACGTCCCACTGGTTGGGCACGATGGCGTTGGCGTCGTCGTAGGCTAGAACCTCGATGATGAAGTACTCCAGCTGGGGGTTCAGGTCGGGGTCCACAGCGGTCACCTGAGCGCAAGTCACAATGCGGTTCACCACCCACCCAAACCACTCACCCTCAACCACCCAGCCACGCACTTGATCCAGCAAGCCACCCAGCCAACGATCCAACCAGAACACTGCCTGGCCAGATGATTGTCTGAATCTGAAAATTGCAGTGCCAGTGGATAGACATAACCAAGATCCAGTTAGTTGTAAGTTGATGCTGTGGCAGCATCAAATTAGAGTATCTGTGTCTCGTCCCTGACCATGCAAGGCGGGTTATAAATTGTATGATAATTTTTATTAATTATTATTTGTCAGACATCCTTATTCTGGGCGACATACATCATTATAGAGGTTTGAGTAAACCACATTGCAGCAAGGGAAAGGCAGCCATGCATTCATCTGGTGCCAACATTGACAGATACTGCGTTATGTTACGATATCATTAGCCAATTACTTAATGAGTATTTTTTTAGATAAAAGTAATTGCACATTTAGAGTGCTTTTCACCCAAGGGTCACAAAGCGCTGCACACAGCTGTGGAGAGAACAGCGTGTCAACAACGACCTAAGAAGAGTAAATCAGCAACAATAACGTTTATGCTTTTTTGTTACAAATCTGAGCTGTAGAGAGAACGGCATGTCAACAACAACAACAACAACATAAGGAAAGTTCAACTGAAAGTCAAATAAATGGCAATATTTTATAGAAGTACATAAAATAAGCGATAAAAAAACTTTTCAACAAACAAGGAAGGAATAAATATTCCTAAGCAGGTCGGCAGAGAGCTATAATCCCGGCACGACAACATCATTAACAGTCCTAGCCAGAGGACTTGAAAGCCTTACGAAACTAGTGAATGAGCTGATCGAATCTCCAACAGAAGGGCATTCCAGAGTCTGTGAGCGGCGCGTGAGAAGGCTCTGTCACCCATTGAATGGAGGTGCGATCTGGGCAAATGCAGCAAGCCCGTATTGAGGATTGAAATTGTCGTGTTGAGGAAGGCGCCAGAAGTAGGTCATGGATGTATGTTAGAGCAGCGCCAGTGAGAGCCTTGTAGGTGAGGAGGAGGATTTTAAATTCAATCCTGTATTTAACCAGTAGCCAGTGCAGAGATATCAGTACTGGGGATATGTGATCGTGGATTCGTGTGCGAGTGAGGACTCCAGCAGCCGCATTCTGCACACATTGGAGAAGATTTATAACGTAGGCGGGGTGACAGGGAGCAGTGCATTGCAGTAATCGATTCGTGAAGAGATGAAGATGTGTATTAGCTTGTCAGCATCAGAGGGTGATAGGATATTGCATAGTCTGGATATGTTTATGAGATGGAAAGAGGCTTCTTTCGCCACCTTGTTGATGTGTGTCTCGAAGCTGAGTGAGGAGTCACTCCTAGTCTCCGGACTGCCTTAGCAACTTCAATAGTCTGGTCGACAAGCACCATTGGATAGATTCGGCCTTGGACAATTGGTACGGGGTTCCAACAAGCAAAACTTATGTATTGTCGCCATTTAGTGTTAGGAAATTTGAATTCAGCCGGGACTTTATAGTTGAAAGTGAGGAAGACATGGAAAGACCAGACGCATCGATGGATGACTTTGCATGGATATAGATTTGGATGTCACCAGCATAGCAATGGTGGCTGAGATTGAGGCTACGCATGATAGAGCCAAGAGGCTGTAAGTAGATGCTGAAGAGGAGTTGGCCTAGAATTGAACCCTGAGGATCTCCAGATAAAACAGGATGGATATCTGAGTTTTGTCCTCCGAGGCTGACGAACTGTTTCCGGTCGGCGAGGTAGAAGCTCAGCCAGTGCAGGGCACTGCCAGCGACCCCTATACCCTCCAGTCGCTCAAGTAAGATGGGGTGGTCAACGGTATCGAAGGGAGCGCTCAGGTTCAGGAAGATAAGAATAGTTAGCAAGCCTTCATCAGCAGCGATGAGTAGGTCATTAACTACTTTTACCAGAGCAGTTTCAGTACTATGGCCGAATCTGAACCCAGATTGGAAGGGATCGAGGAGTTCAGTATTCAGTACATGTTTCTAGAGTTGCGCGGCTACTGCATGTTCAATGACCTTAGATAGGAGTAGTAGATTTCAGATGAGGTGATAATTATCAGGGATGTTGCAATCGAGGCCAGGTTTGTTAAACAGAGTGGTAACTGCGGCACATTTGAATAGTGGGGGAACAATGCCAGAGCGAAGTGAGTTATTAAACAGATTAGTGACGACAGTGGCAAGGGATTTAACATTTTCCCAGATGATTTTGGATGGGAAGGGGTCCAGGGAGCAGTTTGTAGATGTGGGAGAAAACAGAGATCCCGGAGGAAAAACAAGCAGAACAGTGGAAGAACACACAAACTCCATACAGAAAGGCGCTCTAGGCGAGAATCGAGCCACCTCCGGCAGGGCCCTCTTTCCTTTCCTTGAGGTGCAGATGCTACCACCACGCCGTGTTGGGTTATTATTAATCCATCACGAGCAGCCCATGAGCCGATGATACTGTGTCATTATTATTACAGCACTTGTTTACCCACGAAAATCTCACTCAAGAAGGGTCCAGCCAGGTTTAATCACAAATTTGGCATTTGCAGCTATTATTTTTTGATCAGTGTAATGTTTGCCTAACACTTGTTACATTAACTAACACTAGTTACATTAGCCAGAGGAGGAAACTGGCAAAACCCATAGGAAACCCCTACACAAGAGAGACAAATTACAAACCCCACAGGGATGTAGCCGAGCCAAAAATAAAACCCAGACAGACCCTTCTTGCCACAAGGCATGAATGTTATCAGTGCACCACCAGTCTGCCACGCACAGGTGAGTATAGCAAAGTGGAGTCTCAGCGAGAGATGGTGGCCAGCCATGAGAGGTGGGTGTACGGAGGGGGAGGTGGGCACTCACCGTGGCTACGAAGGAGCCAGCGCCGAGCGACTCGAGCACGGAGACGGTCTGCACGGGCGCCAGGAACGCCGGCCGCTCGTCGTTCACATCGTCCACCAGCACCCGCACCGTGGCGCTGCCCGAGAGCGGAGGATTCCCCCGGTCCACGGCGACCACCTGTAAGCCGCACAACCGCACCGCACAACGCCACACATGCACGGAAGCACACACACACACACACACAAACGTGCATTGCGTGAAACTGCAAGCGTGGTACCGTAGCCCTATTGGAATGCGCGCGACGCGCATGTGACACGTGTGCGAGTCCTCCTTCTGTTGCACGTGGCTCACCAGTAGCGTGTAGGAGGTGCGTATCTCGCGGTCGATGTTGGCGCCTGGCGCCACGCGGATGACGCCATCGCTGGCGCCAATGCTCAGCTTGTCCCCGCCGCCGCTCTCGATGCGGAACGTCACCTGCCCATTGGGCCCCACATCCGCGTCCGTGGCCCAAACAAAGGCCACCAGCGTTCCTGGGGACAAATCGGGATCGAGAATCATTTTATTGCCATCATTATCAGGTGAGGGTGGGGTAGTGGTGCGATGACTAGCGTACCGTGCTTTGACTCTGTAGACTTGAGTCCAGGCGGAGACTAACATCGTGGTGAGTGATATCTGAACGTATTCTGGGCCTTTGGCACCTAACCAACCTATCCTGATGAGTGTGGTGACGTCTGGTCAAAAATCCGCCAGGAAGACATGGCACGGGGAGAGGGGGGTTTAATAAAGTGCACATTTCACGTGATGCCATATATATATTTAATAACCTCACTGTATATATTTTAATCTGTTGCTTTCAAAGAGAAGTAATTCAGCCACCTCACCAATATTTTTAATGTTGACTTGCATATATCTGTTTATAATCAGCATAACACTGTGTGCATGCACGCACACATATTGCATATGTATGTGTGCATGTCTTGGTAGTGGTAGTGTCTCGCCATGGTGCAGTGATTAGCCCAGCGTCCTACAAACACCATGATCCTGGTTGAATTCCCACCCAGGAGCAATAATAATGGTGAATATTTGAACTTGTCCTGGGCTGTACGGCGATGCGGGCAATCGTCAGTCGGTGAGAAGTGACACGGGCGCCAGCGCCGTGCGCGCACCTGCGGGGCTGTTCTCAAACACGTGCGCGGTTTGCGACGTCACATTGAAGACGGGCGTGTTGTCGTTGATGTCGATGACGGTGATGCCGAGTCGGGCCGTTGCGTTCCGCCGACCCCCGTCCTCCGCCAGCAGCGTGAGCTCCAGCCAGCCAGCAGGGATTCGCTCGCGGTCCAGAGCCCACCCCGGCGCCATCGACACATTCCCTACGCACGTGCGCGGGTGCCGTGGGTACTCGACGGACCACAGGTACTCAAGGGACTAAAGGGTACTCAAGCGACTATGGGTACTGAAGGGACTAAGGGTCCTAATGAGACTGTAGCATTGATGAAGCTATCGTGTGCGCAAGTGGTACAACTGTATGGAGGGCAGTGGGGGATGCAGGGAAACTAGGCCAGGGGATGGGCTATGCTGAACTCTCGAGTACTAAAACATTACAAAATGGGGCTGGGAGTTGAGGTGATGGCTATCACTAGCACGCTGTATAGTCCTGTCTTCATTAATTTAAGCGCCAATCGTAATTTTACAAACTCGTCTCGGTGGTAAGAAAGTCCAGGAAAACCTCAGGGTTTTGCTCACGCTTTGCCAGTGTGATGTAAGCGATTCGGAGGGGTTATGGAGGTAATGAAGCAGGAGAAAGTGGATAAAATCAGTGGACTTGTCTCAAGGGAGAGATGCTGCTTCACTACAATGAGCATAAACCGAATCACAAGGCGCCATTGTGACTGTGGTGGGCGTGATGCCAAGAGAGATGGGAAAACGTCACCCTAAAAGAAAACCGAGATTTGAGAAAACATGGAAATTGCAGGAATACTGGAGTGTAGGATGTGAGTAACAGCAGCGATGGTCTTGAAGCTAGAGGGGCATTACCAGAAGTGATAAAGGCACTGACAAACTGGTTATGCACCAGGCCAGGGGGCAGCAGTAATAACAAGCAGGTTGCAGGCACATGCCGCTGCTCGTGAATTCAGATGGCATGCTGGGGCTGTCACACGTACCTCTGTGGCGCATACCTCTGTCAAACGACAGAAGTATGGAAACTGCAGGGATACTGGAGTATGTGCACACCTCTGTGGTGTGTACCTCTTAGGTGTGTACCTCTGTGGTGTGTACCTCTCACGCATACCTCTGTGGTGTGTACCTCTCACGCATACCTCTATGGTGTGTACCTCTCACGCATACCTCTGTGGTGTGTACCTCTCACGCATACCTCTGTGGTGTGTACCTCTCACGCATACCTCTGTGGTGTGTACCTCTCACGCGTACCTCTATCACGGTCTATGAGGAAGTACACGGAGCTGCTGCCCAGCAGTGTGAACGTGAGCGTCGCGTTCACCCCGAAGTCGGCGTCGCTCGCTGCGATTGGCCCGTTAAGCACCGTGAGCACCGTTCCTACACACAGACGCGTTACGGGCGTATCAACGCTAAACCACGTGGCGTCGTGGACAGAAGCGGGAACATCTCATCTCATCTCATTATCTGAAACCGCTTAATCCTATATAGGGTCACGGTGAGCCGGAGCCTATCCCGGAAACACAGGGCGTAAGGCAGGAATACACCCGACGACGGGACGCCAGTCCATCGCCGGGCATTGCGGGACAATTTTAGTCTGCGAGCCAATCAACCTATCCAGGAGCATGCTTTTGGAACGTGGGAGGAAACCGGAGTACCCGGCGAAAACCCACGCGGACACGGGGAGAGCATGCAAACTCCACACAGAAAGGCACCCGAGCCGAGAGATTCGAACCCGGGACCTTCTTGCTGTGAGGCGTCAGCGCTAATCACTGGGCCACCGCACCGCCCAAGCGGGAACACACTTTTGGCAATTGCTGGGTACACAATTAAGAGTCACGGTAAGCCGTGATGGATGAGTGGTGTGCTTGCAGCCATTGTAATGTGAGGGATAGGTTGCCGATGTCAGCACTATTCCCCTGTACGAATAAATTATCGTACTGGCTTCTCGCGTTCGTTAATGCAGTTAAAGGTTTAAGAATCGGCAGACAACAGCTAAATTTTTCAGGGTTGGTGCGCGAGGAGCTGAACCAATCTAGGCGTGTGTGGTTTCGCATACGTCGTACTTATACCCACGGTCGAGATGGAATCCGTTTGAAAAACAATGAATGTCAGTCGATTCAACTGGTAATAAATGTATAATATGGGACACAGGAACTAAAAAGCCGAGAATTTAACATCAGCATTGTATATCTGTGAAATGCATAAAGGAGACCATTTCACTGCTCTAATTGTTAGCGCACGGCTCTTGGGCTTCCAGTGCCATGGAATGGTCCGTACGCAACATGCTTGTACATGACACGCTCGTACACGAGCCGCTTGCACACAGCGTGCTTGTACACAACACGCTCACGCGTGGCGTGCTTGGAGCCCGCATCCGGGAATGATTTGCATTCTCACCGTTCGGAGAATTCTCCGGGATCTCTGCCTCATACATGGCTTGAGAAAATATTGGACTGTTATCATTTTCATCCAGGATCGTTACGACCATAATGTCGGAATCCTGCACAGAGACCAGACCAACAGAAAATAAATCATTTGTGATATCACACATCAAAATACATATATGATCTGCATTACCTTCATCGGGTTTTTGGGCCAATTTCTGTTAGCGAGCACCTATTAAGAAGTCCAGGATGGCACACAAGGAGGTGAGCGGTCAACACCACGCCCGGTGCCTTTGTCTCCTGAGTGCTGATTTTTCTAAATACTACATCAGATACACATTTAAGGTTGAATCAGTCTAAGAGAAACGTTCAAATATCTGTCACGGATATCGGCCTATGAGTGGGAATCGAATTTATAGCGTTACATCAGCCATCATGGGGCCACGTCACTCGTGTGGTACGAGCTGTTAGTGAGCACCTAGTAAGGCTCACATGGGCCAGTGTGGCCTGTAACAACTGCTGGGCATCTCCCCAGTGCTGATATTGACATACGGCACTAGGTACCCAATTAAGGCTGAGCCGACGTAGGGGAAGCCGAGGAGAGGTTCACGTACCCGCCAATGTTATCTGTCGTCAGTGAGAATTGATGATGGTGCGTCAGACTCGGTGGCGTGGAGCTCTGACCTTGCGTGCATAGCTGGGGTTGTCGGGGTTGTCGCGGACGGTGAGCGTGAGTCGGTACTCGGCCACCCGCTCGCGGTCCAGCGGGCGCGTTACATAGACGAGCCCCGTCTGGGAGACACCAACACGCTCTCTCCGCGTCCGCGTCTCGCGTCAGGGGAGCGCGTTTAGCCGCCCAGCGCACTTTCACTGTGGCCTTTGAGTGAAACCGGGCCGCAGGCTTGGCGGTGGAATGAGCGGCTCATAATCGGAAGGAGCGAGTTCGCATCAAGGTATTATGAAATAAGTATCAACGTGGGGACTCAACAGTAAGTGCCAGATGGATAGACTGACCCTAGCCGTAAGAATATGTAATTTACAGTACTGACACCGGGCGGCACGGTGGCCCAGTGGTTAGCGCTGTCGCCTCACAGCAAGAAGGTCCCGGGTTCAAATATCTCGGCTCGGGTGCCTTTCTGTGTGGAGTTTGCATGCTCTCCCCGTGTCCGCGTGGGTTTTCGCCGGGCACTCCGGTTTCCTCCCACAGTCCAAAAAGCATGCTGCTGCATAGGTTAATTGGCTCGCAGGCTAAATTGCCCCGCAGTGCCCGGCGATGGACTGGCATCCCATCGTCGGTATATCCTTGCCTTGCGCCCTGCGTCTGCCGGGATAGGCTCCGGCTTCACCGTGACCCTGTATAGGACTAAGCGGTTTTAGACAATGAGATGAGATGAGTACTGACACCACTGAGTATACTTATGACGGTTGTTGTTATTGTTGTGCGTGCAGGTTTGTGCATCTGTGCATGTGTGGACGTCTGTGCGCGTATGGGCGCGCGCGTGCGCGCGTGCGTGCGTGCGGACCGTGTCGTTGATGGCGAAGGCGCTGCCCGCGTTGCCGTCGGTGATGCTGTAGGAGAGCAGGGCGTTGGGGCCCTCGTCGGCATCGCTCGCCCGCACGCGGCCCACGATGGCCAGCACGGCAGCCGCCTCGCTCAGCATCACGTTGGCCGGGAGGTTCAGGAAGACGGGGTCGTTGTCGTTGACGTCCAGGACGCGCACGCTCACCAGCAGCTGTTGGGAACGTGGCAGCGGCGCGCGCGTGTGTGATGTACGTGTGTGTGTGTAGTGTTCATAGTGAGGAACGGTGGAACAGCGGTGAGCGCACTGCTGCACAATCCCAGCAAACAATGTTCAATTCCCATTCGAGATCAATAACAGTGGTGCATATATGAACTGGTATTGGGCCTCCTCTAAGTTAGTTCACCCTTAATTAAGTATCTGGTGCAGTGTGTAAACATCAGCATTGGAAAAACCAGGTGGTTGGGTGTAGTGCTGATCACAACTACCTCCTCGTGTTCTGTGCCAACCTTAAAGAGGTGCTTGCTAACAGCACTTGCTACACAGGATCGTTATGTCTGCGCGATCGTAATGCTATACAGAGAAAGGTTATGGAGGCACAACGCCCCAAGGGAATCTATGCAGACTCAGTCCCACTATGAGAATGCATGATGATTGCTTCGAAAAGCTGCTCTCTCGGGACAGCCGCGTCGATGAGAGAGAGCCATCGACGCGGCTGTCCCGAGAGAGCAGCTTTTCGAAGCAATTGAACAGGAAATGACCACTTTTGTGTAAGCGGTCATGTGAACGGGAGCTCCCTCTCACAATGCGCAAACGCAGTGATAATGGTGTCGGTGCTCAACTTACGCTGGAGTTGAGTGGAGGGGTGCCCATGTCTCTGGCCATGATGGTGAGGTTGTAGAATGCCTGGGTCTCACGGTCGAGCTCCACATAACGTCGGACCCTGAGGTCTCCATCAGCTGGGGAGATCACAAACTCATCTGTGCAGGAGCGTGAGGTGGCGGGAAGGAGGATATAAACCAACGGAAAAAAGTTAGGGACGTATACTTGTGTGTGTGCATGCATGTGTGTACGTGTGTGGGAAGACTGGGAAAAAAACACCCTCCTCCTCATGGTGCCAGTCAGTAACTCTGTGATTGCTGTAACCCCCCCCTGCCCACATTCAATTTATTTACCAAAATACCATGTGAAATTAAAGAAAATGTAAGTTTGTGCCGGAGGCCCTGAGGAGGACAGGCGCTTATGACGTCTCTTGGCCAAACCCCATTTGGAGGAGCCAGGAGACTGAGTTCCCACCCCCGGGGTTCCTCCAGAAACAACAAGAAACTGCTGCGTGTAGCGACATGGAATGTTCGAACGTGCGTTGTGGAGGAGAGGTTGCTACTCTTCTGTAGGGAGCTGGACCGGTACCTCCTGGACCTCTGTGGGATACCAGAGGTCCGGTGTACTGGTTCTGGCTCCAATGAGCAGGAGGGGTGGACAATCCTCCATTTGGGACAAGAAACTGCCAAGCAACAGGGACTGGCTCTTCTTCTTAACAAAATAATTAAGGGGGCGTGGGAACGTGGGGGTGAGGTGTGGGAACCTGAGTCCCAGGCTACTCTGGGCTCGCCTACATAAAAATGGGAAGCAAGGGTTGGTGGTGGTGGTGGCTTACGTTCCCACTGAAGATCAAAATCAGTGGAGGGATGCAGGCAAGGCGGATGAGTCAGATGCCTTCTATGAGCTCCTGTCCCAGGTGTTGGCTAAAGTGGCCCGTCGGGATAGAGTCATCCTGCTAGGTGACTTTAATGCCCGAGTGGGTCATGATGCAGACACCTGGGCTGGAGTGATCAGCTCAACAACAATGGTAGAAGGCTGCTAGATTTCTGTGCAGCACATGGGCTACTAAAAACCAACACGTTGTTTCGTCATCGACGCATCCACACAACATCTTGGGTGCATGCCGGGTCCAAGCAAGACCATCTGTTGGACTACGTATTGGCGTAGCAGCGGATGCGGGCCCATGTCCTTTACACCAGGACCTACCGAGGAGCTGATATGACCTCTGACCATTGGCTAGTCATCTCTAAGATCTGCCTGCCATTCTTCCACGGCAGTGGTTGTCATCCACCAAGGACCCCATTAAAACCCAGAGTGGCCTGGTTTCGGTTATCTGATGAACGTTGTAAAATAGAATTCCCTCATCGTTTGCAGCTGGGGCTGACATCGTCCCCAGTTCCTCCCGATGCAAAAGGGAAATGGGTGAGGCTTAGGGCTGTGGCTTATGCAGCTGGAATGGCTGCACTGGGTATACACAGAAACCCTGGTTGACGGAGGAGGTGTTCACGCTAGCCAAGGGAAAACGGCAGGCCCACTCGCACCGCCTGCAACATCCTATGTGCGAAAATGAGGATGTTTACTGCAGCCTTCGCTCGGAGGTTCGGAGAACTATGAGGCGTTGCAAGGATTAGTGGTGGTTGCAGACTGTTGAGATGGAGTCTGCCTCGGTAGCCCGTGATCAAAAATCACTCCTTAATTCCATCAAAAGATTGACTTGCAAAGTTGCTCGATTACCCTTCTTAAAGGGGAAAATGGTGATCCAATCTCTGACCACCAGGAACAAGTTCGCAGATTTACAGAGCATTTCTCTAAGGCCTTGGGGGAGGGGAACCCCCCCCCCCTCAGGATCATATAACACCATGGTATAACATGGGTGTGACCCTGCTGGGGCTGTGGTACCTCAGATAATGGAAGAAGTAGCCACGACCTGTGAGTGGCTGGCGGAGATGCCACCTGTAGAGGAAGTACGTAAGGCGATCCAATGCATTATGCTCTCAAGCAAAATGCTGAAGGTGGTATTTGTCTGCAGACTGCCCTATGTGACATCATTCCCACCATCTGGGGCGCAGGCAGGGTCCTGCAAGCACGTAAGGATGCCCTAGCGGTCCCCCTCTTTAAGAAGGGGGACCTCACTGATTGTAATAACTACAGAGGCATCTCACTCCTTCGTGTGCTGGGAAAGGTCCTGGCAAGGATTATTTAACATCGCCTTGCCAGGTACCCTGAGGAGAGGTTTGTGGAACCCTGATGTGGTTTCAGGCCAGGGCAGTCTTGCACAGACGCCATATTCTCTGTCCGGTTGCTACAGCAGAGATGTAAGGAATTCCAACAGAACCTGCATCTCTGCTTTATTCACCTGGTCAAGGCCGACCATACCATCAGAAGGCCAGGGCTGTGGATTGTTTTTCGTACTTTCAGGATCCCTGACACCCTGCTCACCATCATTAAGGACCTTCATGAAGGTGGGCAAGCCCAGATAAAGCTATGTGGTCAGGAGTCAGAGCTATTACCTGTTCACCTTAGGGTGCGACAGGGATTCCCTCTGGCTCCCAAATTATTCAATATCTTTTTTGACCACATAGTTCGAGAGGCTTTCCATGGATGTTCCAGTGGAATTTCCATATGGTACAGGTATAATGGGAGGCTGATCGATGCATGGGTGTGGTCAAAGGTTGGCTCCCTATTGACCAACCATGTTATCCATGCCAATGATTTGGTGATCGGTGCTTATTCTGAGGAAGAGTTGGGGGCTCTGCTGTTGAACCTGGAGAATGCCACAAAGAGGTGGGGTCTTACCATCAGTCCCACCAAAACAAAGCACCTGTCTGGGTATTTAGTCCATCGAGTACTCCACCTCCTCATCTCTCTACAAGTGATGGGGCAACTGTGGAGACAATGGAGACGTTTACATAGCTAGGCAGTGTGCTTATGGCTGGTTCCAGTTTGACATCGGAGGTCTCGCTCCGAATCAGTCAGGCAGCGTAATTGTTTTATCAGCTCCGTAACGCTGTGTGGAAGTTGCCTGGCCTGTCACTCCACACGAAGCTTTGTTTTTTCTCAGCTGTGGTAATGCCCTGTCTTCTCCATGTTTGCAAAACGTGGACCCCCTTGGTGGAACATCTACGCCATTTTAAAACATTCCGGCTGGCCTGCCTACGATTCATCCTGGGTTTAACCAGGTTGCGTTGTATGAGGATCTCACAAATTCTCGAAATATCTGGACAAAGTCCCATTGGTGAGCTGCTCTGGCAGACAAATCTGCAGTGGCTGGGTCATATAGCCTGCATGCCCAGCCACCGCATGCCCAAGCAGCTACTGCTTGACCGGATAGAGGGGGCTAAACGGGCACGGCACGGGCTAGAGAAGAGATGGACTGATGTGGCACAGCAGGATCTGGAGCTGAGTGGACTTGCTGAAGACTGGTACCAGCGGTGTCAAAAGCAGCTTCTGTGGAGAAGGATAGTGAAGGACGCTATGAGGCAGATGGAAGCAGTCGCCCTCCAACAACAATGGAGAGTTGAGGAGCGACGCTCACAACAATGAGCGGAGCGTCGGGTAGTGAAAACACAGCAAGTTGGCACAGTCGGGAGCATATGTGGTGCATCTGCCATTCATCTCTGTCATCTCAGTCAGACAACCCATAAAACATGGGTTTGTCCCGATACCTCCTGTCAGCGAGCCTTCAACACTGCAAGTAGCTTAAAAGTACGTATGGCTTAGCAGAGGCGCCGTGGTGATGGCACCGCCACTTAGTGGCGAATGGCGGTTGTTGTGTGCAGCGGTAGAGTAATGGATAGCTTGTCACGCTACGAACTCGGCGACCCTAGTTTTTTTTTCCATTCATGGCCAACACCGATGACAATTTTATGAAGTGGTCCTAGGCCTCCCCTAGGTCGACTCAGCTTCAAATAAGTACCTGGTAATGTGTATACATTACCACTAGGGAGAGAATAATGGTTGGGCATGGTGCTAACCGCCCACCCCCTCATGTCCCGTGCTGGCCTTCATAGATGCTCACTAAAAGCACTTGACCCCACAGTCTGCGAAGCCTATATGGGTAATCTTTATCTTGACTGTGTTTGCCAAAACACAGCGTGTTGGCACAGTTGGCAGCACATGCCAGTCAACTTAGTCAACCCCTGACAGCTTCTTGGCCCATCCCTTAAGTTGCTGACAGCCTGGCGCAAGGGTCGTGGTGACATTCCCGCCACGCAGTAATGGGTGGTGACCGCTGTGTGTGTGTGTTAGATGCACTCACTGCGGGGGTCCCCCCCTATGATGATGTGTGTGTGTGTGTGTTTGATGGACTCACTGCGGGGGTCCCCCCCTATGATGATGTGTGTGTGTGTGTGTTAGATGCACTCACTGCGGGGGTCCCCCCCTATGATGATGTGTGTGTGTGT
>JAZEWT010000012.1:9402669-9438773 GCA_036362905.1 Mordacia mordax
TTAGATGCACTCACTGCGGGGGTCCCCCCCTATGATGATGTGTGTGTGTGTGTGTGTTAGATGCACTCACTGCGGGGGTCCCCCCCTATGATGATGTACTCCAGCTCGCCGTTGAGGCCTGAGTCCTGGTCGTAGGCCGTGAATGTGGCGATGCGAGGGCCGGGCTGCCCCTCCGAGACATCGAACGGGCCCTCGTAGGCGCGCGGGAACCATGGCGTGACGTCGTTCACGTCCGCCACGTGCACGCTCACCTACGGGTGAGCGCGCTGTGTCACAACGAGCGGAGCACAAGTAGCCGGTGGATTGTGTCTGCCTCTCGTCAACTGCATCGTCATCACGATTAATCTACTGTCAGATGACGTCTCCACAAGCTGTGACCATCTCTCAATCTATCGAGGACAACACTCAACATTCGCTCATTTGTAGGTCACTCATTCAATTATGCAGCCCTGAAGATTTCGGAACTACTTTCCCCCAGCAGACCGTGCTGTGCACTCCCTGCCCATGACTAGCCTGGCTCACCCCTGTGACTGACGAACTCTCGATCAACTAGCGATGCTCACTATTATGTATGCGTATAAAACTTAGCCAATCCTGGAGGCCAGTCATTGAAGTCAGGAATGCAGGACATCAGAGAGGGATCGTCTAATTGTCTGAGGGGCATCTTTTCATGAGATGTAAATTAGGGGACTAGCCACAGACAAAGCAGGGAGGGGGAAATCACAGTTCCGGGGGTGGGAAGAGGATATGGAAATTAGTGTCAAGGTGACTCAGAGGCAGACCCACACAACAAAGAACACACGCATCACGCCCACACATATAAGGAGACAATAGAAGCCGCACACGAACACTTCGCCTGAAGATGCCTCCAACGTGTGAGGCGAAACGTCGCGAGGAGAGGAGAGAGAGCCATCGACGCGGCTGTCCCGAGAGAGCAACTTTTCGAAGCAATCATCATGCTCACTATTATGTGCAGCATCTTGAGATGTGGGTGTCCATAGGCGCTACGTAAATCCTAATTGCGTCGTAAATTTGCTCTTGTTGCTGATGCCAATGACTGTCACTAAATATCCACCTTCTTTTCAAGAATCTTTCCTTCCCTCTGCATTAATAAATGTAGAAACGACACTGTAAGTGTGAGAACGCAATAAAGTGCTGGGGCGAAGCTGCATGTGTACACGAGTGTGTGTGTTTTTGGTGGGCTCAGCTCGGTGGCGGTACGCACGATGGTGGTCGAAGTGAGTCGCCGCGCAGGGTCACGGGGTTGGTCAGTCGCCGTCACCACGAGCACATAGAGACCAGCGCTCACCTCAAAGTCCAGTGCCTTCACGGCGGTGAGCACGCCCTGCTCACACACACACAAACGCACGCCCGCTCCTCATCCTCATCGCACCGCCCACAGTTGCGTTACGCGGAGAAGTAGTGCTTTGCACACTGGACTCTAAACCCAGTAGTGCAAGTCCGCCTGTCGACCGGACAAGGCATGCAAGTCGACGTGGTGCGTTCGGTGTGGAAACATCTTCCGGGTCGCTGACCTCGACAAACGTGGGCTGAAATTTTACTCTGGTTATGGAAAATTAAAGTCTGCTAATCTCATCTCATTATCTGAAACCGCTTAATCCTATATAGGGTCACGGTGAGCCGGAGCCTATCCCGGAAACACAGGGCGTAAGGCAGGAATACACCCGACGACGGGACGCCAGTCCATCGCCGGGCATTGCGGTACAATTTTAGTCTGTGAGCCAATCAACCTATCCAGGAGCATGCTTTTGGACTGTGGGAGGAAACCGCAGTACCCGGCGAAAACCCACGCGGACACGGGGAGAGCATGCAAACTCCACACAGAAAGGCACCCGAGCCGAGAGATTCGAACCCGGAACCTTCTTGCTGTGAGGCGTCAGCGCTAACCACTGGGCCACCGCGCCGCCCAAGTCTGCTAATGGAAAAGCTCAAAGTCAAGCCGAGTGGCATAGCTCAGTTACCACCGAGACCACGAGCACCCGATGACAATGAGGACCGAGGATGCAACCGTGTGCGAGCCAGGTCCCTGCAGCCGCCGCACCCCTCACCGTTCTGTTATCGATGCTGAACGTGGCGGCGGTGTTGCCGTTCACGATGGCGTAGACAACGTGCGCGTTGTCGCCCTCGTCGGGGTCGGTCGCCGTGACGTTGGCGATGGTGGTACCCGCCGTGCCTGGCCCCTCCGTCAGGAGCACCTCGTAGGACATGGCGCCAAATGCTGGCGCGTTGTCGTTCTCGTCTGTGATGCGGATGAGCACGGAGGTGGTAGCCTGCGCGCAGTCGCAGAGATGCACGCGCCAACTCGTTTACCACAGCTTCTGTGTTGGTTTTATTAGCATCATCATGTTCATTTGTCCAGGATAAACTGAAAATTATTTTTTAAGAGGGTCTTGCTAAGTGCTCACTTTAAGGGGACGATTTTGCCGTCATGTGTAATCCAATTTGAGTAGTTTTCAGGTAATTTGTTCAGCATTGGAATGTTTGGTCAATACAGCTGACATTGTGTGGTCTTTTAGCTGCGCGAGAAAATCTGAGAGCCCAGAGGAAACCAATGCAGAGCATGTAAACATGCAAACTCTACACAGAAATAAGATTAGAAATGTTTACCGTATCTGGCGATTATGCAGGTGTTAAGATCTTAACACCCTCTGATGTAGTTGTTGACATGCCATTCTCTCCACAGCCCCGTGCAGCATTTTACGACAATCGAGTGAAAGACACTCTTAAAATGTAAATATGATTATATTTACATTTATTATATTTGAATTGCAGGTATCATGTGTTGACTAAGATGACTGGTAAATGCACCACCTATACTGCCTACTGGCAGATGCACCACCTGTGCTGTCCACTGTGCCAACTATGTCTGAATGAGGACCGTGTTAAACATCTGGTATGCAGACGGTGGGTATATTCTGTAGAAAGAGGTCATAGGCAGTGGGAAAAAGGTCTTGACTCTAAACTTCTGCAGGAGTAGGTAACAAGACAGCATGGATGGCTAGGGAAAGGGAGTTTCAGACTAGCAGCAGAGGATTGAGGGGATTGCAAATAGGTAGTCTACAACAACGCAACAGCATTCGGACATTTTGTGTCGTCGGAGAGCTGTAGATATTTTAACCTGGAAAAATGAAGCTGACCCACATGAGGCTCTGCTGATGGTTACAGGCAAAACAGACATTTCACATTCATGGTTTAATGTTGAGGCTCCGGCACAAGGAGTCTGGTCCGATGATGACTGCTCCTGTTACCTGAGCAAAGCAAGTCACCTCGATCAGACAATAAGCGTGTATCGCATGTTTAAATTTCTTTAAAGGTAACAACATATTAATTCATTATCAGTATTACCTTAATCTTGCAGAGGGTGACCAGGGGCTGGAAGCTTTCTCGGCTGACATAGAACACACGGCAGGGCTATACCAATGATGCTAAGCCAGTACAAAACAAGGCACCGAGAAACATTTAGTCCACAGGCCAATTAACCCATGCAGTGTGTCTTTTGACTGTGGGAGGAAACAGGTGTTCCCACGCGGACACGGGGAGAACATACAAACTCCATACAGAACAGCAACAGAGCTGGGAATCGAACCCATGTCCTTGCTCTGAAGCAGCAGAACCACTCGTTGCGCCGTCAAATTTTGTAAATATTAATCACTACATTTCCACAGCCAAGTTGGGAGAAATCTCACTAGTATGAAGGTGTTGGTGTCATGATTTACAGCCAAGAAAGAGACTTCAGTTCCGCTAAGATTCACTTGTGATTTATTTCAACTTTGCGGTCTCCGTATAAGCGTGACTGCAGCTATTATTCACACGAAGTAGCAAAAGCAGAGAACATCGAGTTTTAATGTTTCTATCAATAGGAAGTTTTACAGTCTGGCGTCACCGGAGCCCTGATGTGAGGTGTGAAGCACTTTATCTTCAGGCGGAAATGGCAGGTGCCGGTCAGCGTGAGTTACCGTACACCTCAACACCAGCGCACGGCTCTCGGTAAAATGCTGCTTCGTGAGTGTTCGTGGAGTCGGGCCGCGCGGCATACAGAACTTGCATACAACACGTTTACAGTAAGGTGGCACGGTCTGGAATAACAGCTCTACAGCTGAGAGGCTGACCAGTGTCACAGCATCAGCGCTGGAGCAACCAACACGAGGGATACGGTTCCTGTATACATGGAAAATAACTGTAAAGTGTCTGCATATGGTTTACAACTACTTAACATTATCTTTTATGGAAGGTTATGTGATTGATGATATTGTCCGTGAAAATGTCTCATTTCCGCATAATGAGCTATATCATAACAATTCCACTAAAGCTCCTGGACTCAATAGTTTGCTTTCAGTATGATTTCACTTGGAATGTTTCTCTAGTTTGCAATTTTATCTTTTCTTTGCGTGTGCCAGGAAAGTTCAGTGCTTGGAAAAAAACCCCCTCACTTATTCTCTGTAGTAGTTCCATAGGTGAGTGTCTCATCGATTGATAGCATCTACGCATGATCCACCAACCCTGCCTGCAAATTGCTGGGTTGCATAGGGGTCGGTGCCCAGCACACGGAGCCGGCAGCGCAGAGATCCGAGTTAGACTCCAGAACGGGCGGTGAGAGGCATGCGTGGTGAGACGAATGCGCGCTGAGAGGGATGTGGGGTGAAAAGGCTGCGCGGGGGTTCCTGTTCGCTCGTTACCGAGAGGGCTGGGTTGCCGTCGTCCTCCACGGTGATGGTGAGGTTGTATGTGGCGCGTATCTCGCGGTCGGGCGGCTCGGGCCGCGTGCTGATCTCCCCGGACGCGCGGTCGATGCGGAAAGTTTGCGCCGCATCGCCTGCCGTGATGTAGAAGGAGAGAGCCGCGTTGGGCCCCACGTCGCGATCCGACGCCTGCACGTGGACCACCGTCGTGCCGCCACCCACATTCTGCAGAGAGCGGCGTGTCCACGGTGAGGCCTCGACCCACCCACACCGCGGCCCACGCTCAGGACCGCGGGGCGCGTGGCGGGCGTGCCAAGCCAGCACTACCGCCGTGATGCCACATCCTCAAAAACCCTGGGCTTGAGCCGCCTGTGATTAAACTGGCTTCTCAACAGCACAACTTGGAATCTGACTGAAAGAAGTCTTTATGAAAATTAGCTTTCCAAAACAGTTCTTTTAATATTGCCTTGTCGAGTGAATCTCGAAAGAACAGCTTTGGAAAGTAGTTCTTGTACTATAATCAATGATCAATAAAGACGTTTTTGTGTTTTTAAACATTTTACACAGCTCACAGGGTTGTGCTCAGTAGCCATGTGTATAAAACACAGCAGGAGAAACGTTCTCTTTTATGAAAGGATTTTTTTTTAAACAGCACTTATCTCATAGATGCGTGCCTTGGGTGCATGATCTGGACAGTCTCAGGTGAGTTGGAAACTTTAATGGGAAAAAGGTTTTCAAGCCTCATTCAGAAGGGCTCGAGGGTTCTCTGTAGTGTCATTCCAATACCGTGTGAAATAAATAATAATACTAATCTCATTTCTAGTGCGCTTTTCACCCGAGGGTCACAAAGCGCTGCACAGAGCTGCGGAGAGAGCGGCACGTCAACAAAAACGACATAAGAACGGCAAATCAGCAACAATAACTTTTTTGGGGGTTTTTTTGTTACACATCAGAGCTGTGGATGGCATGGCATGTTAACAACAGGACAGTTCAACTGAAGGTCAAATAATAGCAATACTTTATAGGACATAAAATAAAAGATTAAAAAAGCATTCTTCAACAAACAAGAAAGGAATAAATATGCCTCGTGAGCAAACCAAGTTGAGAGTATGGCCACTTCTGTGAGTGGTAGATGTCATGTGTTGAGTGAAGCCAAGTGACTTAAGAGTGGCCATGAGATCCCTTGCAAGAGGCCTCTTTAGAGAGTCAACATGGATGTTGAAATTGCCAAGAACCAGGATCCTTTCAGAGCTGGAGCACAGCTTAGAAAGCAGCTCAGACAGTTCAGCAGCACCAACTTCACAGGTTCAGCCGACCTTCCATCCAGAGACATATGCTCGAATAAATTGAAGGTCAGCGACGGAATCGGTCAGATGTCTGCAGACATACGGTGGAGAACTGCAAGGCCGCCACCACAGCCATGAGGACGAGCCTTCTGATGGAGTTCAAAGTCTCACGGTAGACCCCGATTCAATAAATAGCATTGCTCTAGTCTTGTGACCATTAGAGTTCTACTGAATGAGATTTTGAAGTTTTTCCTTAATGTCGAATCTTCAGAACCATGTCAGATCACCTGGGACATGCAGCTTCGGAATGCTGCCACCACCTGCGAGCTGTTTGTTGTGGATTGCCTCTTCTTTGAAGATGTTTGTATAACTGGCCACGTCCTTCCATCGACACAGGACTGCGTTGCTTGTGGAGATGTCTCGAAGAGAGCTTTCCAGGTTATTTTGTTGAAATTCAACACCGTTTATTTCTGTAAACATTTGTACTTTCCCAGATATTGCCTCCCTACCTTTCTAGTACACATTGTGCGCAATCCTGAAATGTTTTTACACTATATTCGTTCGTGTGTCTGGATGCACCCTCTAAATCCCTCATGCCACCGTGGTAATTGTTAGAATAACATAGACAAATATGTGTATGCTACGGATCCACCACCTGTTCAAATCAGGCTTCTAGCCACCCGGCTTAATATAAACTTTAAATGCTGCGATGGAAGTTGGGGAATGTTCAAAGCATTTAACTCAAAGTCCGTGCCACCGTGTAGCTCATGAGCAAATAGTTGAGTGGACCACAAGTCCCTTTTAGATATAATTGATAATTGGAGTGCTGTCTGACTTTGTCTAGCTCATTGGTTGGGGATTACCATCTCTTTCATACAGAGGTTTGTGGAACAGGGCTAGGCATAGGTGGGAGCTCTGCTATTAAGTAGAAAAACAAATCAATCTGTGAAATAGTTTATATACTATTTTACAGACATAAATTCATAGTTGTAATAACTTTGCAAATGTATGACACTGCGCTGTGTGTATATCAAGTTTTCGAAATGAAATTATAACGGGTTTTTTTACTTTCGTTGAATCCCAGTTGTTCCAGAATTAAACTGCCGACAAAATAAGAATAAATTCCCCCCAAATGTGCAAATCTGTCTTCGTCAAAGTCCAGTGTTGAAATCCTGGCTTGAGTCCAGGCTTGGAGGCCAGTTACATCATTCATCGTAAATGTGCTTTAGTGACACTATAACTCTCTTTCTTGTTGAGGATTTATCACAAACATACAGATTAAAATGTGGTTCACATGAGATTATGTACATTTCTGAGACCCCACTTCATTGTGTAATGTGATGTTCTCTCGGAACGATTAAACCGTATCTCATGATGGGCACATTTTATTAGCTTCTGCTGCAGCCAACTTACAACCATTGACACAATCAACTGAAGTCCTGATGCAGGTAACAGTGAGCCTGTGCCTTACAGAAACATAGCCAGGCTGCACATCTTGTTACCCTCTGATGCTGAGAAGCTAATACACATCTTCATCTCCTCATGATCCGATTACTGCAATGCACCGCTCCCTGCCACCCCTGCCTACCTGATCAATCGTTTCCAACGTGTGCAGAATGCAGCTGCTCGAGTCCTCACTCGCACACCCTTCCACAATTACAAATCCCCAGTACTGATGTCTCTCCACTGGCTACTGGATAAATACATGATTGAATTCAAAATCCTCCTTCTCACCGACAAGGCTCTCACTGGCGCTGCTCCAACCTACATACCAGTCTGGTAGTGTGTGGAGGAATCCATGAGTAGAGGTCATGGGAACAGTAACTCCAGTATCGGCGACGCTTGAGCGATGCAGAGCTAAATGCTGTCCTCAACACACCTAAAAGCCTTCCCGTGTGTGTCCGCGTCGCACGCGTTGCCCGCATCACCCACCTCCGCCACGCTTACGGCGTAGCCCGCGGGGCTCAGAAAGGTGGGAGCGTTGTCGTTCACGTCCAGCACGATGACGGTCAGGTTGAAGGTGGTGGAGCGGGGTGGGGAGCCTCCGTCCAGTGCCACGACCTGCACCGCACGATGCACGGTATCAGTGACGGTGTACCGTAGTGTGTGACGGGTGTAGCGATGCACTGCACGATGCACTGTGAATAGATCTGGTAACGGATCCTGCTAAGAGGGGCTCTAGACAGAGCTCTATTCAATGTCATCCCTCTCCAGTTGAGAGAATGACTGAGCCCATATTGTCATTCCATGGATAGACTGGGCCCCATTATGGGAATGTGGAATTTCAATTAGGTGCTAACAGTGGTTCACAGCCACTGATGTCTTGGTACACAAATATTAACTTTCGAGTCTGGGGAATATGAATTGCACGAAGCAGTTGTCTCAAATTGTTAAAAATCCCAGCACTTAAATTACAATACAAATGTAGGCGAGACAAAAGATACCATCACTTTCATAATCATGGTCACAACAATGTGAGTGAGATTGATTTTGCATTCCCTGCCACTCCGTGCCGGTGATTTCTCATGCTGAGATAACGATTCGTCACTGCTGTAACTGGAGCATTGTCATTACAGTAAAATTACGTGATTGAAATACCATGAGTAGCTGAGGCAGGCAGGGCCCTACTTAAGTTATCAATGTTGCTTTTTTAGAGGCTAAATGTAAATGTCATGATAAGTCTCAGTGTCCAGCATAAGCAACAGTGGGGTTACCACCTTCTGTAAGTCGTGAGCAAATGTAGGGGATTGGTTTTTATCTCGCTAACGTTTAACTGGTAAGTCAACAACCATCTCACTGTTGGGCAAAGGCCTCCGCGTTCCAGTATCTCACGATCTCTTGGCACTTCTAGACATTTAGCGCCTCCTCATTCCAAATCTCGCCCCAATATCTGATTTCCTGTCCACCTTTTTCCTTCCCTCACTCCCTCAGCCCGTTTATCATCCGACGGCCGAGCTCGATGTGCTGCCTAACTCCGTGTTTTCGTCTTGTAAATTATGTTTATTGTTTGACCTCTAATTCGCAAGTCACCACCGTTTGTGATGGTCCCCGTCTCGCTGGGTTCAGCGTCCCCCTCTGCGTTGCCCTTGGGCATGCTGATCATAACGCTTGTTGCGGCTCTTTAACCTGAAGCACCCGTGTCCCCAAGGTCAACACCGTGAAAAAATAAAAAAAACAATAATATTCATCTTCAAACACGCAGGTCATGTTTCCCTCACGAAGGTTTATTTTCTCTCCCACAAATCATATTAAATGACTCGGATGAAACATGATTATTTAACTTAAAATTTAGATTTTTTTTTTTCTAAAAAAGTTTGCCCAGGCCACTTCTACCACTGCGATGCTCATCCTTTTTGCCGCACTTACCGTACAGTTAATTCATCACCATCCACCATGATGCCTGTTTATTATCATTTTGACCCCTATTCACGTTCAATTATTGCCATAGATTTCCAAAATCTGATGTTCCCGAGTTGTTTCCTTTTACGATAATTTCAATTTATTCTGAGAATTTGCCATCCGGAAGATGGATATTCCGTCTTCCGGCCTTGTCCAAGTATAATATCTTATTCAAGAAATATACATAATTCACGCTCCTGGGTGAATGATTGGCAGGACTGGGGGTGAGGCCTGAGGACTCCATCGGTGAGGAGTACCTCGCCGCCAATGTGACTTCATGTGCCCTCTTACCTGCAGCAAGTATCCCTCGACGCTCTCTCTGTCGAGCGGCTGCGCCACCCACAGCTGCCCACATCCCGTCGCCGTCCGAGAGATGGAAACGGCCCAGCCCGTGTTCCCGTCCGCGATCGTGTAGTTCACCTGCGGTGAGACGACGCGAGTGAGAAATACGACTCCGCTAGGGCCGGTGGGGCCGCCAGACGAGCGCCGCTACCACAATAAAATTGGTGTCAAGCCCCGCACCGTGCCAGGCTAGGTGCACCTGCACATCCACCACACCCAGTGATTGGGCCGTGAGGGGGATCGCAATGTCATGGGTGAGTGGGTCGTGCGCAATGAGCGGTGCCGAATGGCGATGATGAGCGGGACCGGGTTGCGGCGATGACCGGTGCTGGGTTGAGTGATGAGGATGGCTGAGTGGGGTGTCGTGAGTGCCAAGCTGGGTGCACGTGGGCATGCCTGGGGTTTAAGCCAGGAGAGGGAAAACTGTGGTGCTAGCGGGGTGCGGGTCGAGTCTGATTGGCTGGGCACTATTGCTATGATTGGTCGACCGAAGAGAGGTCATCGAAGGTGAGGACGGTAAAGAATAAGGGGCGGCTGGGTCCTTGGCGTAAACAACTCGGGTGACGCAATGGTCGAAAGTTCCAGAGACGAGAGTAAACCAGTATCAACATGGGTTGAGGTGACGTCGCATAGAAAGTTCTGGAAGGGGCCTGAGGGATATATAAGGGAGAAGTTCAGAGTCGGGAGACTCAGTTGGATGAGCACATGACAGCTGACGGGTCAAGATGTAGAACAGCGGACTGTTGAGAGAGAGTGGCTCGGCGCTGGTGTTAACAGTTAGTGTTCGGTTGATGCGCATAGCGCAGTGTTGAGTTACACACATCAACCGGGTGGTGTGGAGGCTGGCTCGTTGGGGCGCTCCGGCACAACACTGCTGTTGAGTTGGGAGTCAAAATATTCAATAATACGAGTACTCTTTTCATCGTGTACAAACTCCACGCCTGGTTGAGGACGAGACGTGAATATGGAGGCGCGGAGACCGAGTTCGGTGTGGGTTTCACACTGAGACAATGATGTTTTTACAGCTGTTACAAATTCACCACTTATTGGGAAAATGCTTAATTCCTTTGTGCAAGGGGTGAGCAGTTAGTGACCAGGAAGGTTTGTGCATCCAAGTTAGGAGGTGAGAGCAGGCGGTCATCGACACTCTTGGAGCTGAAATCCATTTCCATGTCTCCCGAGTCCCCCCACGTTGTGACACGAGCCCTCCTCCCATCGTCACTCTGCAGCGGGCCACTTATCCGCAGAAGACGATGGCGCCACGCAGACACGATACAAATGCATCATTTCTCGCGCCCATTAATCTACCCCGGTTGCTGAATTTACAACACCACACCAATTTATCGATGGCCCGCGTCCAGGCTGCTGATGGGCAAACAAACGGTGATGGTGTCAGTGGCTCTCAGTGGATCCCGGTGCAGCTCCAGTCTCCCCTGGATCCGACCCCTCCGCAACTAATTGGTGTCAATGGCCAATCGGAGGTGGCACGTCTATCAGTGCTGCATTAGGTTGACCACACCGACGTGTGCGTAGTTAAATGAGCCATAACACGGATGGCAGTGTATCCGCAAACTGGAATAACACGGTGCGATAGTGGCCTCGCTTTGACTATGACTCACAGATTTAAACATTGCATTGTACAATCTTACTTCCCAAAGTCGTAAATATATGCCAAGGCGCAGCCATGGGTGAATGTGTAGATATGAGATGGAACGTTTTATTGCAGCTTGCTGAGCTCCAGCACACGAGCGTGAGTGGGCGAGTTAGAATATTAGGCGTCTGCACGCGAGCTGCTGGCTGAACGCATGAGTGGTTTATCTAATTTCAGTGTGCGGTCTTTCTCCCAGTGCTGACATTATTGAGTTGGGTGAATGAGCCCGCTCGAGACAGTGTGCGTGGAAGGAGTAGTTGTGTAGTTGTTGGCACATTGTGCTACACACCCGACAACCACCCCAGTTCTATTCCTGTGCTTGACTAACATCAGTGACGATACTCTGAAACAGTCTTTGGACTCAGCCGCAAAGTAGTACCTTGTGTAACGTTTAAACATCGAGTGGGGCCACCCACCCACTCGAGTGCTGTGCCAGCCTCGCTAACACCTCTTGCCGCAGCAGTTTGTTAAAAGGCTATGTGCATGCGTTGTGCATGTGTGTGTATGCGTGCATGGCCGGCTCTAGTTTCCAGGCAGGGGTATCACTCTGAATTAGTCGGGTGGTGTTATCGTTTCATCGGCTGCGTCACGCTGTGTGTAAGCTGCCTGGTATGTCACTCCACACGAAGCTTCGGGTTTTCTTAGCTGCAATCGTCTCCTCTCTTTTCTATGCTTGTGAAAGATGGGCCCCCCTAGTGGAACATCTGCGCCGATTTGAAACTTTCTGGGAGGCCTGCTTATAATCCATCCTGGGTTTGACCAGATTGAATCTGGACCGGTCCCATAGGTGGGATCCGTTGGCTGATGAGGCTACAGTGGTTGGGTCATGTAGTCTGCATGCTCAGCCACTGCATGCCCAAGCAGATTCTGTTTGGCCGGATAGAGGGTTCTAAAAGGGTGCTGCATGGGCTGGAGAAGAGATAGACCGATGGGGCACAGGAGGACCTAGAGCTGAGTGGGCTCACTGAAGATTGGATGCTACGGGGCAGTTGGAGGCAGTCACCCTCCACCAACAGCAGAGAGCGGAGGAGTGTCACTCACAACGAGTAGAGCACGTGAGCCAGCTTAAATACAGCAAGTTGGCAGAGTAAGGAGCACAGGTGGTGTGCATCTGTCAGACATCTCAGTCAGGCAACCCATAAAACCTGGGTCTGTCTCGTGACCTCCAGTCGGCGAGACTTCGACACTTCATGTGGCCTCAAGGTACACCTGGCCTGGCACAAGCGCCATGGTAGGGTTACCGCCACTAAGTGGCAAATGGCGGTTTTTGTTGTTGTTGCATGTGTACGTGTGTGCGCGCGCGCGTGTGCGTGCGTGCATCCGTGTATACGGACGTGTGTGTGTATGTGAGTGTGTACAGGTGCACGTATGTTAGCATGTGTGTGTATGCGTACGAGTGTGCACGCGTGTATCCATGCGCGTGAGTGTGCCTGTGAGTGAGTGTGCGACATGCATGCTCGAATGTGTACGTGCGTGTGTGCGTGCGTGTGTGTGCGTACGAGCGTATGCGTGCGTATATGCTTGTGTGCACACGTGAATGTGTGCGTGTATGTGTGCGTGTATGTGTGCGTGAATGTGTGCGTGTGTATGCGTGAGTGTGTGAATGTGCGTGTGAGTGTGAATGTGCGTGTGAATGTGTGCGTGTGTGTACGTGCGCATGTATGTGTGCATGCGTGTGCGCGTGCGGGCGCTCACGGTGCCGTTGCTGCCGAAGTCGCGGTCCGTGGCGCAGAGCGTTACGAGCAGCGCACCTGGCGCGACGCTCTCCCGCACCTCCACGGACGTCACGCTGCCCGCCTCGAACTCGGGGCTGTTGTCGTTCTCGTCTGTCACGTTCACAAACACCTGGCGGCGACACGGTGCCGGTGACACCGCGCACGCACGCGCGGCCCTCCGCTAACCAGGGTGAGGCCCTCCCGATCCCGCACATCCCGACCTCAAGCGTCCCAACAGGGGTCACCAAACCATAATTCGCGTGTGTGTCGATGAAGGCGGAGGACATAGACATTGTAGTGCAGAACAATGGCTTTTGCTGAACTTCCCTCCACCGACAACGTACAATAATCGCGATTTCATTCAAAACAGGATCAAATTATCTTTAATTTCGCATCGTGTATGCGGTGTTTAGCCGCACATACGAGAGAGGTGACTAACGGAGACTCTTCTGAGAGCAGTGGCATGAATGCAGGGCTGCGCCTTTGTCTCTATGTACGATGTAGTTTGGTGTGAAGTTTCACATCCTCCCTTGGCCAATCACAAGGCCCCATCACACTAACACATGACCATTATCAAAATGCATTGCCGTACAATCGACGTTTCTTCCCATTGCTTTGTGCCTCAAGTGATAGCAAAGCATTGGAGCAAAACTGCAACGTCCCATCCTGACCACTGCAAACCTGGCCAAAGCAAGTCACTGGTGAACATGCATTCTCACCACACTGCAAGCGCTTACGCGTAACCGTTTACCTCACACGACACTCACACACAACCACGTTTACCTTCTGTACATTAATCAGAAGTTCCGTGTCACGCAGAGATATGCAGAAAACAAAACATAAAAATGGGAAAAAAGAAACTGAACTTAAGGCAACTGTGTTCATCTATGCTGCCGCCAAGGTCTCGTTGGGGTCGTGTTGTCGTAGGGCTTGTTCAGCGCAAATGGATCCGAGAGTTATATAGGGGAGGTGTCGGCAGGTCGGGGGACACTGGAGGTTCGTCGTTGTCACGGCGGTTCTCCCGAGTGCTCGAGAGCCGTGCGGCTCGGAAATTGCCTCGTTTATTTTATCCCCTCGACGTCGACCGCATTGAGGAGCGCCGTGGGCCGCTGCAATATTCATTCCCGCAGGGAGAATGAACGGCGCATTACTGGTCGTAAATATGAGCTCGATTCCTGAATTCACCCATTCAGACATCTGCCACCCCTAACACTTCATCCCAACCAACCGCCATAAGCACTGCCATGGAGAATAGTTTTAATCGAAACGGTTGGCTGTTGAGATTAAACGATGTGTTCTTATCGAAGCTGAGCCCCGGCGCCACACTCTGGGCAGATGAACGCCTAGGCATGGTGCACAAGCGAAGTGAAGTGAGCGGGATGGAGCGAGTGGAATGGAGCAAGCTGGATCCTAGACGGAGAGGGCAGGATGGAGTGGGCAGGACAGTGTGAGCAGGACATGAGATGGAGCGGATGGGATGGAGTGGGCAGGACAGAGCGAGTGGGATGGAGTGCGCGGGACAGTGCGAGTGGGACAGAGCGAGTGGCACCGGGTGGGCGGGACAGTGCGAGTGGGACAGAGTGAGTGGGACAGAGTGAGTGGGACAGAGTGAGTGGGACACGGGTCGCGAGACAAAGCGAACGCACCACGGCGATGGCCTCGCGGGGCCCCCCGTCTCGCGACAGCACAGTGAGCACGTAGGAGGCCGTCACCTCGCGGTCCAGGGCCCCCTGCGTCGTGATCTCTCCCTGCAGCAATGGATACAGCGTCATCACCACACAATGGCACAAAGACAAGGAACCCGGTGTAGCCTCTATAGGCAGCTGGAGCAAGTTCTGACAGTGAGCACCTCTTATGGCGAGAAGGGCATGAGAGTGGTAGGACCAGAACCACGCCCAAGCCACCTTGCTGTCACCAGTGTTGATGCTTTAACACTGTACTAAGTTCAGACTGAGTTGACTTAGGGAAGCATGAGGACAGTTTTGATATCATTGGCCAGTGTTGCTAACCATAGTAGGGAATTGAACCTAGATGGCCGGGTTCATAGTCAGAGCACTCTCCACGTTAGCGCCATGCACGCGTACGAAGGCACTCACTATTCAGTGTAAAGCTCAGCATGAATCCACTACAGGTTGACGCTAGCTTCAATGGGCACAGGCGTCGTAAACAAAGCAATTTCAATCCAGATAAATTGGCGAGGGACACCCAAAATTGTTAAAACTGTGCAGAGGGTGTTTGTAATTTCTTTCACACAATATCAATTTACGTGAATGCTACGATAATGGCCGCTCTCTAAAGTACGCAGCGTGACGGCTTTTGGAACGACGTCTCCCAACTCCATGAATAAATGAGTTTTGTTTTCGAGAGACGGCCGAGTCACTCGTGCTGCAAACTCAGCTGCACGCAATTATGAGAAGCAGTCTGAAGCAAGTTGAGAGGGGTGGGATGTCGGAGCAGACGCCTCTTCATAGTCGCTGCTACAGCTTGCGAATCATAAACTCAGCAGCAAGCCTCCAGCACTTATCACTAAAACTTCCTTCTGGTTCATCTGCTCCTCATGGCCACGCTGTCAAACCTAGAGCCCTTTTCCCTGACATGACACGGTCCCCTAATGGAAGTGTGTTGTGCCAGTGAGACACGGGAACACACTTGCTTTATGGGCAGAATTACCATCCTTTATAACCCTCAACAGTGATATCCTCTCTCCGTGCGACTGATGATGAGGTGTGGCAGCTAGTTGACTGTGTGAAATGATGCTTGAGTAATTTCCATTGAACATCGGCTGTTACACAGCCACGATATGTTTCATTTACTGTGTTATTAATGACCATTGCACCATAATTATTACAAAAATTACTAAAATTATGCTACCTCACAAAAAGGAGTGATCAGGTTCAATTCTTGGCTTTTGTGCCTATGTGGAGTTTCCATGTTCTCGCATGACTGGATTTTCGTTGGGTACTCTAGTTTCCTCTCACATAAATGCTGGCTATGTTACTTGGCCTGCCGACTACATTGCTCCCTTTGCCTTACAATGGGCTTGCGATGAATTACCATTCCATTCTGGCCATATCCCTTGCTTGCATCCTGTGTCTGCCAGTATAGGCTTTGCCCCCCACGACCCTGTACAGGATTAAGTAGGGACTGGTAATGAATGAATGAATTAATATGTTTTAATTTATTTTTTATATGTTTTATATGTTTTAACAGATTTTTGTGCAATCATGTTTTTTTTTAATGTTCAATAAACTGAATATTGCTATTTAGAAGTTTACTGCTCACAAAATGATACATTTAGATTTTTTTGGTATATTATATATTTTGAACCAATAGAACATTACAACGAATAATGACAGAGTAGCGACCAAGCAATGGAGCACATACAACTGGCCATCTATCTTCTATCGAGCAGATAGACTGATAGGAGGTCGTGTGAAAGATATTACATTACAGAATCATGAGAGGTGGTGGCAGCTCCCACCCAAATGTAGTTTAAATGCCAATACAACCGTCACAAAAAGGGGAAGGCTCTCGGTATATTTACGTAAGCAGGTTCTAACTGCGCCCGTTGTGGCGGTGATGGCGCTGGAGGCAGTAGTGGAGGTGGTAGGAGATGGCGACAGGGTCTGTTCTGCGCCCGTGCTAGTGATGGGAGTGGTGGCGGCGATGGTGGCACTGGTGGCGGCTGTGACGACGGCAGTAGTGGTGATGGTGGAAGTGTAACGGTTAGCCCGCTGAGCTACCAACCAGTGACGATTTTCCAAACTAGTGCTAGACTTCCCCTAGGTCAAATCAGCCACAATGTGTGTAAAGATCGCCACTTGGGTGAAAAAGGTGGTTGAGCGTGGTGCTGCCCACCCACTAGCTTGTGTGACATATTGACCTGCTCAGGTGGTCGCTAACACCACTTGACCCTATACTCTAACGTTATATGGGGGAACGTTGTGTTTGGTGGTGGCGGCAGCGGTGTCTCACGGTGAGGTTGTTGAGATGGAAGAGAGCAGCGGCCCTGCTGTCGGTGTCAGGGTCAAGGCGGTACGAGATGACAGCGAGCGCGTCGGCCGAGCGGGCCCACACGCGCACGACGACGGTGCCGGGTGCGGACAACTCGCTCAGCGCCGCCTGGTACGCGGCCTGCGAGAAGGACAGCTTCTCGTCGAGCTCGTTCTGCAGCAACACCCGCAGCTCGCACGACGCCGAGTGGAACGGCGGAGCCTGGTCAGTGGCCACCACCTGCGGAGGGAGAACACAGATACCCAAACAGCAGGCGAGACAGCGGCGTTCACGCCAAGATCGGGGTCCACCGTCCAGCTGGGACTGCCTCGGTCACCCCAGCGCTTGTGTTTTCACACCGTACCAGGTGTTTATTTAAAGCCGAGTCAACCTACTGTCGGCATAGAGCCACTGCACGTTACACTGCTTATGTTAGCCATTCCCAGAAATGAAACTCGGGCATGGAGTTGTTAAGCAGTTTGCAAGTCACTGCCGGTCATCACTGTACACAAGACCATGGGAGTGCGGCCAGAACCATGTCGAACCCCCTTAATCAAGCTAGTGATGATGTTTACACTCGTGAACTGGGTGCTCATTTCGCTCTGGGCTGACAAAGGGAAGGCCCAGGACAGGTACACTCGTCATCGTATCTGGCCTTGTGACCGGTTTGGGTGCAACACTCTGAATCATTCTGGGAGCATGTGCGTGGATCTCTTCCGAGGTAGCACAGCCCTCCGACAGCAGACCTGTACTGACCCTCGTGCTAAGCCGCTCCATAGCGACCTCCTCGCAGTGCTCGAGATAAGATGAATAGAGGCATAAAGACAGATGAAGTGTGTTGTGAGATAATCGGAGCAGAAATAAAAACGTTCCGCCATGTCCAGGGGCTCTGTCGCGTCTGCGTATGTGAGGATTGTGGGCGATATCATCCATCCCCTTACGTTTGCCGCGTAGGATTATAGCAAGTGTGATGAGGCACTGGACGCCGATGAAGGGGGGCCGGTGCCTATAACGGTTCCTGATGCCGCACACGGCAATGCACGCATGCTCAGCGGGGCTAAGCCGGGGGATTTGGCATCACTGGGAAGGATTGCCGTGAATACGATGTCATAAAAAATGCACCGGGCCCGGTAATTATGAATATTGTAATTAAAATTTTGGCAGCAGAGTGGGGCGGGGGTAACACTTGTGTTTGATTCCAAACGCTGGCACATTTCTATACTGGGTTTTTATGTTTTTTTTTATGTTCTTCCTCTTCTCCTTGAGTTATTCTGGTTTCCTCCCAGAGTAAAACAATCCTATAATGTAACTGGTATTGGCCAAACATTCTGAACATAAAATATACCTTTAAATTATTCAATTGGGATTACACACCACAACATAGCCCTCTTCTCAGAACTTGGCACGATCGTTCCTGGTTAATTGAAGAATAATTATGATTATCAGGTTCTTCATCTTTATCTTGAACACATTGCGGGGCATGCTCCACGGCTGGCGGTTTTGGGGCGGAATCAAACACTCGTAGCTGGGGTCGCGCCTGACGCCTTCATTTTTTGGCCGAGCAATTGAGTGACGAAGACCCAGATCGAGCTGTGGCATTCCCTCTGCCACCGTACTCCTGCACAAAGTGACGAGACTGTGCGATGCTCCACATGCCACTTAGTCACCATCGCCCCATCTCCAGGGGTTTACATCGAAGGGCATCTAAATCATGATCTAATGCAACATACGAAACACAATCATCATCTCAGGATGCTGCCACGGCTGTGTGTTTGTTAAAATTCTCATCTCATTATCTGAAACCGCTTAATCCTATATAGGGTCATGGTGAAGCCGGAGCCTATCCTGGAAACACAGGGCGTAAGGCAGGAATACACCCGACGACGGGACGCCGGTCCATCGCCGGGCATTGCGGGACAATTTTAGTCTGCGAGCCAATCAACCTATCCAGGAGCATGCTTTTGGACTGTGGGAGGAAACCGGAGTACCCGGCGAAAACCCACGCGGACACGGGGAGAGCATGCAAACTCCACACAGAAAGGCACCCGAGCCGAGAGACTCGAACCCGGGACCTTCTTGCTGTGAGGCGTCAGCGCTAACCACTGCGCCACCGCGCCGCCCGTTTGTTAAAATTGGCTTCTGCAATGTGCATTTGCTTGATAATAATTCGTGCGGTGAACTCCATTTCCTGGGTAACAGAACCAACGTTACCGAGGCTCACTCGCAAAAGAGGCAATGTTTCACTGTCTCCATGGTTTATTTAATCTATTGGATAACTAAAGGGAGACGACTACGGATATGGTGTTCACACCTATTGCTTCATATCACATGTACTGATAAACACTTGACTTGCACACAGGATATACACATACACATGTTGACCCCGGATCCCACGTCTTGAGACAAATGCAGTATGCACAAAGCTCTCATTAAGGCTGGCAAGCGACACTGTGCTGTGGTATGGACATCCCATCACCTGACCACCTAATACCTACCCACTAATACTGATACCAAAAAAACATTGCTAATGTATGCCAAGTTGGCCTCAATCAGTTCAGGTTGAGGTAGCGGTGATGGATGAGATGGGTTGTCATGGATCAAACATGGAGAGATCACTGTGGAGTTTCGCTGACGCGGTCACTGCCACATTATGGTACATTAACACACACACAAAAACAAAAGTCTCCCGTGTAGCCTTAACAGACTGTCTGGTCAAGTGCTGTTAGTGAGCACCAATAATGGCCAGCACGGCACATGAGGTGGTTGATCGTCAGCACCGTGTTCAACCGCCTTTATCTCCCTAGCGGTTATGTTTATACCCTACAACAGGTACGCATTTGAGTTTTAGTCAACCTAGGGTAGGTTCAGGACTGATGCAAAAAATCATAAGGGATCCGATGAAATTTTGGAATCTTTTGTCGTTTGTCTCATTTTTATCTTGTTCAGTATCAGTTCCTGTTTTTGTCTGTGCTGTAACATTTTTTGTAAACTCAGCGAATGTAAAAAAAAAATTGCATGAACAAAACATTTGCGTGGACAGTAGCAAATGGCTTCCCAGAGATGCGACGTGCGTGCGGTGAGAGCGAGAGCTAACGTCACTCGACGCATCGTCGTCACGACCGCCCTGCATGCCAAGCGGACGCCGCACCGTGAGCAGGTAGTCGGGGCGCGTCTCATAGTCGATGGGCGACACCGTCACGACGAGGCCCGTGCTCTCATCAATCCCGAACGTGTCGTTTCCCCCAGATGTGATGGAGTAGCGCACGGTCCCTGCATCGCCTGCAATGCGACACGAGCGGCAGACCTCGCAAACAGCAGCCCTCATAGTGGCCCTCTCACAGTAGCCCCTCAAACACAGCGGCCCTAACGCACAATGGTGCTAACGCACAGCGGTTCTAATGTACAGCGACGCTCACGCAGTGGCCCTCACAGCGACATTGTAAATGTATGCCGCTATTAGGGACCTAACCATTGAAAACCAATCTCATCAATGAAAGGTCTGCCCAAATCACAGCGGTACTAATTGCCACAGTTGTTGAGATAGGCCAGAAAACACTGGAAGTGAACCCATGTATTGAGAATTATAGTGCACTGAGCTATTTTTTTTGCAATAGTTCATAAGCACAGGGCCAGAAGTACATACGCTATATCAAACATGAAACGAGTGCTACACACAATACAAAAGCAAACATACCCTTCTTAGCTTTATGGACTTGGGATACGAGATGATAGCTCACATGTGCTAACTCTAGTATGGTGGCAATACCATTCCCGGCCTCCTTTACGTACTCATTAGAGCCGTGCACGTTCTGAAGCAGGCACTCCTTTAAGAGAAATCCAGGATAATTTTATTCACCATTGATGTTAGCAGCGTTAAGGAATCGAACTCAGCTCACTGGTGCACAAACTACTGGAGCCCGCCTCCCCTTACACGTACGCACACACTTGTGCATCACACACCCAGGTCACGGTCCGTGGCCTTGACGACGATGACCGAGGTCCCCACGCCCGCCGTCTCACGCAGGCCTGTGCGGACGTAACTCTGCTGCGCAAACACCGGCCACTCGTCGTTCACGTCCTCCACCACCACTGTGACCTAGCAACCGCACGGGGGCACACACCTGCCACCGTTACCTAGCAACTGCACGAGCCACACAACTGCCATCGTCATAAGGGCCGGCGGAGGCACCGCTTGACAAGCGCACGGTCACAAGCGAGGCCCGATCTTCGCCCGGCTCGCTCGCATCTCTGCACGGGCGCCGCGAACTTCGCCAGCAGCCAACGAGCGGTCGATGGCTGCTGGCGAAGCGCTTTGTGACCCTCGGGTGGAAGGTGCTCTACAGGTGCAATTATTATTTTTAGTTATCACCACCGACGCAATTCACAGTGGAAACTGTTGATTCTCCCCCTCTGGTTGCTCTGTGGCTGTACCGCAGGTTCTGGGAATATTTACACTTGGTCATTTACGCTGGAGAATAATTCTCAGTGTAAAAAAATAACGTGAAGGGAACGAATGGAATATGTCTTTGCACTTTGTAGTCCCTGTCGATTTGATCCTGATTTCTGTTGTATTTCCTTAAAAGATCGATGCTTAGCTCCATTTCTGGCTGCAGACTAAAAATCCTCAAATCCGTCCTGTAATAATACAATATATAACGCGCCATGCAAATTGAACGCCTGGTCATGGACGAGAAGCAAACAGAGGTGCAAGGAAACCACAGAGAGGTGGGGATGGGGAAGGCAGCCATGCAGCCAGCCAGTACCAACAATTGGCAGACACTGTATCCTATACATCATGTTGTTATAGGACAATTCATGTGCTTTTTTGTGGAAGGAAACTAGAGAACCCAGAGGAAACCCACGCAAAACAGGGAGAAAAGACACAAACTCCACACAAAAACGCACCTGAGTCAGAAATCGAACCGCCTCGGGCAGGACTTCCTCTCTGGAGGTATTTGCTCCTCTCCCAGTATTCAATTAAAAGACCGTGTATACAGTATAGTTATGTGCTTACCCAGGAAAGTTTCACCGCTGTCAAAACATGTCAAGGGGGTATTGCTGTGGACATTTTGAGCAATTTATTTTTTCAGCATTGTATTTGGAAAGAAACTGCGAATGTCTGGGGAAACCTAACGTGTGGAAATGGAGAATACTCAAACGCTATCCTGACAGCCTGTCAGAAAGCAGCTGCCCCTACATCCCCTGGAGACATGGCATTAACCACCGCGCTGCTCCTGGCGTTTCTCTCCACCACATCGCGCAGCATGGTGTCACCACGATTCCTGCCACTTGCTCCGCCAGTCTCTCTGACAGACGTCTCGACTCCTCAAGCGCTGGGACACGAACCGACATGAACTCTGACAGGGACCTCTCCTCCCCACAGCGGTCTCGGGCGCCAAGGGCCCAACCCCGCCTCCCCTCCCCTCCCCTCCGCCCCCCCCCACCCCCTCACCCGGATGACACTGCTGAGCCCCATGCTGTCATTGTTGAAGGCCTCAACCTGCAGCACGTGCAAGGCCACCGCTTCGCGGTCGAGTGGCGTCACACCACGGGAGATGAGGCCACTGCTCACATCCACCAAGAAGTTCCCGTCTCTGTTGCCTGCGGAGAGCGGGTCGGTGACGCGAAGGCATGAAGACCCAGGCGGAAATCTAAAGTGTGCGTGTTTTACTCCACTTGGACTTTTCGCAGTGTGGGAGATGAAGCGCTGTCACATTGCCGCACTTCACTCCATTTTAGAGGAGAGCCTGCAGAAGCGGAAGTCGGAGAACTGCTGCGAAGATTCATGTAAAGTGCTCTCTTACCTGCACTAGGGGCACTTCGTTTGCAAGTACTCTACCATGGATGTTTATTACGTGGGGGTCGAGCAGATATATGTGATGCTCAGTATCGGATCGCCGCCACATTACAAATGACACGGATTTGTAGGCATCACGAACTTGCTACGTTTGAGAACATGGTGGCCGAGACCAGGTTTTAAAGCTCGACCATGGAGCTGGCTCGGTGTTTCAACCCTGAGCCACATTGTGGAAGTGTGTGTTTTATTGATGCACTGTTTACCGAGCGGTATTGAAGAGAGTGGCATTTCACTGGATCCTCCGGTTTCCTCCCATAGTGCAAATACACTGTGAGAAGAAACCTAGGTTAATTAGCCTGTTGACTAAATAACCCTGGAGTGTCTTGTAATTGACTAGCGTTCAATCTGTGTCAGAATAAACTCCATCTTACAGCGACCTTCTGCAGGATTAAGCGGGGACGGAGAATGAACGAATGATGTTTGGATGAGAAATGTGAGGCAGTGAATGCTTCACCTGACACGATTCTGTACCAAACTTGGCCGTTGATGCCCTCGTCTGCATCAGTCGCCTGGACCTGCAGCCCAGAGTCATTGTTAAATTAACCTCTTCCTCTTCCCCAGCTGTAAATAGAATCGCTTAATCTTTCTGCAGCGTCTTCAGAGGGCGTTAGATTTAGTCATGTACACATTCAAAGTTTATTATATATCGTATTTCAAACCAAAACAGAAGTTTAATGTCACTTCATGAAAACCCATGCTTTGCCTGTGCTGCAGATGTGTAATATGTGGCTTACAAAAACAAAGATCCCCACACAACCTTCAACATACTGTTGAGGCAAGTGCTATTAGCGAGCAACTAATAATGCTGGCCCGGCGATGGACTGGCGTCCCGTCGTCGGGTGTATTCCTGCCTTACGCCCTGTGTTTCCGGGATAGGCTCCGGCTCACCGTGACCCTATATAGGATTAAGCGGTTTCAGATAATAAGAGATGAATAATGCTGGCATAGCACACGAAAGTGTTGGTAACAAGCACTACACCCGGCCGCCTTTGTATCTCCAATGCTGATGTTTACCTACCAAAGGATACACATTTACAGCCAAGTTGACCTCGAGGAGCCCGAATCATCGATATTGGCTGCGAGAAGGAAATCGAACTCGGGTCGCCGGGTTCGTGGTGCAGTGCACTGAGCGGCGCTCCAGCGCTCGCGTGCACGCGCACGCTCCCTCTCGTCCCCACTGACTCACCTGCAGGACGGCAGCGCCGCGCGTTATGTTCTCAAGCACCGACACCTCGTAGGCGTCCTGCAGGAAGGTGGGCCGGTTGTCGTTGACATCGAGCAGCAGCACGTTGAGCGTGGTGGTGCCCGTGCGTCGGCTCCCGGCTGGCCCGTTGTCTGCTCGCGCCGCGGTTAACAATAACAATAAAACCATTTGGAGAAACGCGTGCAAATTCCATGCCTGGTTGGAGATGGGACGAATACTGAGAGGCGTGGCTCGGGGCACACGCGCTCAACACCGTGTGCCGGGGGCTGCGCGGTGGCCCAGTGGTTAGCGCTGTCGCCTCACAGCAAGAAGGTCCCGGGTTCGAATCTCTCGGCTCGGGTGCCTTTCTGTGTGGAGTTTGCATGCTCTCCCCGTGTCCGCGTGGGTTTTCGCCGGGCACTCCGGTTTCCTCCCACAGTCCAAAAAGCATGCTGCTACATAGGTTAATTGGCTCGCAGGCTAAATTGCCCCGCAGTGCCCGGCGATGGACTGGCGTCCCATCGTCGGTATATCCTTGCCTTGCGCCCTGTGTCTACGGGATAGGCTCCGGCTTCACCGTGACCCTGTATAGGACTAAGCGGTTTCAGACAATGAGATGAGATGAGACCGTGTGCCAGTACGGGGCTGTGTGGTGGCAGCCAAGGATAGTACAGACAACCCGACTGTATTGTACTTGGCTCTACGTCTAAGCTCTCTGCGCTCAATGACCAGTGCACACGACCCAACAGCCCAAACGATTGAACTTGGTGTCTTGTTAATTGTTTTCCGAAGCTGTTCTTTCAGAACAGTCGTGTTGAGCATTCCCCCACTCTCCAACGCAACGTTTCGCCTTCCATGTTAGTCTCAGAATGCCTGATGATGCCTCAGATGTGGGAGGTAAAACGTTGCAAAAGAGAGGGAAGTGGTGCACTCGATATGGCTATCCTGAAGGAACAGCTTTGAAAAGCAATTATAGTGCATCGAGTCGTAAAACCTATATCAGTACACCGATGTCTTGTTTTCAGCACTGCCTGCAAAGTTAATTATTTCAAACTCAAATCTCACTTAATACACCAGTATGTGCTTTCTATCAAAGAAAATGTCACACATACCTAGTTCATTAGTAAATTGATACATTTTCTGGAGCTGCTTTTGAACTTTTCACTGTAATTGTGTTCAGCCAATGTATTAATCACTTTGCTTCACTTACAGAACAGGAATAGTTCCGGGATAGTGTCTCGTGCAATTCCGCATTGCTCTCTGTGATGATAGATCCCCATGTCACCAGTGCTCAGCGGCAGGAGCTTACGCACCGATGGCTTCGATGACCAGCGAGTAGGAGGCCTTTGTCTCCCGGTCCAAGCTCACGACCGTCCGTACGAGACCGTCCCGGAACCCGACGCTGAATTGCCCATCCTGGTTCCCTTCTGCCGCCACGACCGAAGCAAGTGGAGAGAATTGTAAAACGTGTTACTGTTGTTTAAGCACGTGAAAACGAGAGTCCGGGATGAGTGTCATTGGGCCAGAGCGACCCGAGTCAACACAATGACAAAGTCCAAGCAAATGATATCAAATAAAGCAATGACGCAATTTGAAATAAGGGAAAAAACAATACATGAGAAATGACAAATATTGCACAAATATAATTAACATAAATCCGAGTAAAATATAAAAATCCTTGAAATGCAGATGAGCTTAGATGTATTAATGTTAGACTGATTATAGTACAATTACAATATTAATGTTAGACTGATTATAGTACAATTACAAAAATTATTTTACACAACGATTAAAAAGAGATGTGATTGCTTTTTCACAAATATGTAAGACAATAAACTCCACACACTTATCAAGCAGCATGTGCTATGAAGACGGGCTATTGCCTGAAACATCGCCTATGATGTGTTTCGTTTTAGGGCCGCAATGCTACTGACGAATGTGAGTTTTGTTGTTGTTTTCGCATCACCGCAAAATGTATAACCGGACAAGGATCTCTGTGGCGGGTCCGTGTCGCACCGGTGATGAAGAAGCTGAGTTCCGCGTTGAGGCCCGTGTCGGTGTCCGTGCAGTTGAGTCCCAGCACGATGGAGTCCCGTGCAACAGTCTCCAGCAGTTGCACGGAGACGAGCGAAGGATGGAACGTCGGCGTGTTGTCGTTCACGTCCAGGACTGCGCACGGTCATTCAGCGCAACCTCCACTCAGCACGCTTACGTGGGCGCGGTGTTACCAGAGACAGAGGGAAGGGCCCAGGGGTGATTGTATACGAATATGGGTCATGTTGATGCCAATTCAACTCAGCCTAATGATTTCACCTGGGAAACTAGTGGGCCGGGCCAGAGGTGTCAACCATTCAGTGATTACTGATTTACAGGTGATCAATCAATCCGGGTAGATGCTGATTGAAAGTTATGCTCTCTAGTGTAGTAAGTTCATGGTCCCAATCTAGTCACTGAATACTGGACTAAAAACGTAACATATAATTTGGCTCTGCAGTTCTCATCTCATCTCATTGTCTGAAACCGCTTAGTCCTATACAGGGTCACGGTGAAGCCGGAGCCTATCCCGGCAGACACAGGGCGCAAGGCAAGGATATACCGACGATGGGACGCCAGTCCATCGCCGGGCACTGCGGGGCAATTTAGCCTGCGAGCCAATTAACCTATGCAGCAGCATGCTTTTTGGACTGTGGGAGGAAACCGGAGTGCCCGGCGAAAACCCACGCGGACACGGGAAGAGCATGCAAACTCCACACGAGCCGAGAGATTCGAACCCGGGACCTTCTTGCTGTGAGGCGACAGCGCTAACCACTGGGCCACCGCGCCGCCCGGCTCTGCAGTTAATTTGTTTTTTATTTCCTTCTGCTGATAAAAAATGTAATGTTGGCTGCCACGCAACGAACATGTCTGTCAGTAGCAAGGCGGGCGGGACAGTCCTGCACCTACTGGGCCCACTGTAGGTCACGTCATGGCATCTCAGTGGTGTATCTCTGTAATGTCAACTAATGCGCGCTGTTCTCTCGCACAGAGAGCTGCACCGCTCTGCGATAGATGCCAAGGGATATGTTGTCTCATGACGTGTCATTACTATCAGTCGAAATGAAGCTGTCGAGCAACACAAAACAAACCGCAAAATGACAGGGCGCCGTCAACGTGACACGGGCGCGTGTGATACGGTAGCCGCACCGATGAGCGAGAGCGTGGTGGTGGAGCTGAGCGCCGGAGTGCCACTATCCGTGGCCACCAGGCGGAGCCAGTAGGCCGGCACGGCCTCACGATCCAGCTGCACGAGCGTCGTGATGATCCCCGTGATGACGTCCAGCTGAAAGTCGGGCCGAGGCAGGGCAGCTGTCATGGAGTAAGTCACGTTGCCATTGGGGCCTTCGTCCGGATCGGTCGTAATCACCTGCGAGGGACGAGATGCGTGCAGTGACACGCAGCAACGTCTCACAAGCTAAGCAAACGTGAGCCTGGTTAGTGTGGGTCGGAGACCAACTCGGAACACTGGACGGCAAGGTGGTCGGGAGGTGGCAGCACAGTGAATGGTTCCTTAAATCTGTAAACGAGTTGATGTGATTCAAGTGCCACAAATCCATAAGGCAACGTGTGCGTTGGTACCACTTAAGGTAGCCATACTTCACGAGTACCAATGTGAAGCTGCTCATCTGTGAGCTGAATTTTATCCCAACATCACAACTATGTACTAGATCAACTGGTGAAAGAAGGACATCATCAGTGGACGTTAATTTATTTATTTAGGTCATAGTAAGCATGAGAGATGATAGTTATCTGGAGACACGATTTGTGAAAGGGGGGAGCACAGCACCTTCAAACGTGGAGAACATTACGTCAGTCACAAAAGATCAGTTACACCAGCTATTACTTAAAATATAACATAAACTCTGCATACAAACAAAAACAGTCATTGGACTGCTTGTATTCGGCTGTAATTGCTGAAAATTAAGATACAATTTTACGGTTGTAATTGGCTCGAGCATTGTATTGCATTCGGCCTTTTTGTTCGCGGCTCTGGGGCAGGGGATAGAGCAACGATCTGTCACGATTGTCACTTGAGGATCCATTCAGTTTATGCCAGCATAAGCCGTGGAGAGTGAGCTCAAAACGGGCTGATCGAACCATTCACAAGACAAGAAAAATGTAAGTGCCTTCAGGAATCTCTGTTCATTGAAATGGATTTTAAATTGGGTGCAATTACTCTGCAAATTACAAATACACATAGGCTGCATACTGAATGACAAAAGGGAAACAAAAATAACAACACTACTTTTTATACGAAATCACGTTCCTAAAATGTACTAATATTGATTATACCAACGAATAATTATACAGAAGGGTATCATTGAGTCTTAATATTTTTTATAGGAGGGTCTTGCCTTGGAATACTTGACTAATTACGTTTGAGGAGTGTCGTTTGCATTTAGAAAACAGCACAAGCAACTGAACTAATTTTTACTTGATTAATCTGACATTAACCTTATGCATTGTTTACATGCCACTGCTGCCAATTGCTTATTTAAATGCACTTCGCTTGGCCTCCACAGTAGCCGTTTTCTTAGCCATGTTGTTTTCGTTATAAAGATTCGCTTCGGAAAATTGCATTCGTGATGTTTGTATTTGGTCAATTCATACAATAGACCATGACCCAGGTCCCATAGCGTTAACTTCTGCCATTGGTTACAAAGTTATCTAATGAAGGGCGGCAGTGGAAACATCGGTGCCTTAAAGAAATTAAGTACTGCCCGAGGCTGTTTGATTCCCGTCTCGGAACCTTGCTGTGTGGAATGTATGTAGTCTCCCTCTTCTAAGTGGGTTTCCTCGAGGTTCTCCAGTTCTCCCACAACTGCTTGGTGATAATAAAAATGTTGGTCTGTAACACTCTGCCGTGGCCGCATTCGCTCTCATAGAGAACCGTGCAGAAAAGTAAACCACGACAAAGCAGAAAGGCTGCAACTGGGTGAGCAGGCACCAAGACGTAGTCAGGCACTGCGGACCTGTCTAGAATAACGTGCTATTGTGTTTACAAGTGGGAGAAAACTGAACTCTCCAGAGAAAACCCATGCATATCCAAGGAAAAATTCTGTACCACATAGGAAACATTTTGCCTTCTCCTGTACCATCGACAGGAGGCAGGTTCAAAACATCTATGCGATGATCCACCAACCCCAGTTGCCTCCACAGTACTGAGCGACTGGGTCACAAACGCCGCCATCCCGTCCTCACCTGGAAGAGCGTCGAGTTGGCCGGGAGCCCCTCAAGCACCTGCAGCACGTACGGAAGCCCCACGAAGCTCGGTTCGTTATCATTGACATCCTGCAGCAGCACGGTGAGCGTGGCGCTGGCCGTGGCACGGCGCGGGGGGGACCCGCCTGCCGGGGGACGGTTGCATCAGGGGGTGACGGGAGGATCAGACGCACAACGTGGTAGATGGGACGTCAGAACGAGTGTTCATGCGTTTTGCGCAATTATGGCATTTACACAACTCTCCATTGTGGCCGCGGGTTAGTTGGTTCATGGCGGACTGAAGAGGTAGGTTCGCTAAAGGTTGGGCAGAGGACAGGTTTATGAGCGAGTTTGTAAGTGGAGCAAGTAGGCAGCTGGGCAGAGAGGCATTATTATAATCAGCCATGATCTCTGCGATGGTGGACCAAGGCCTCCCAAAGTCATTAATATCTCTCATGGTTATTTGATATGGTAATTAATGTAGCTGCCATGTGCGATGACTCTCATCTCCACGGCAGATGTCTTTATTAGAGCATTTGCCGTGAGTCTCGACTGATGGTGCTATCCCTCATGTGGAGCCAAGTCTGACATGTCCAGTCCAACTCTGCTTACTTGCAACAGGCAGTATAATACCTTGTCTCTCACTTGTGTAAGGTAGCCAAGGCCTTTAAATCAGATGAGAGGCCAATGGAACGTGTATCTTGCAAGGCAACTTTAGAAAAAGGCAGTAATTAATACAAGTATCAGAATGCATGGTGCAGAATTGTTCAACAAATATAAGTACAGTAACCTTAAGCATTTACAAATCGTGGCTATATATACATGTATATGTATAGTTTATTTCTTATACATAGAGAACAATTGAAAATACCCGTGATGCATCAGTCGGCCTGAACTGAGTTTGATTATCAGGCTTGAAACCTAAATAAAAAGTTTTTCTCGCATAAAACATTGTCTCATCACTGATCTCGTTTTTTTTTTAATATATACAAATAACGCCATGTGGCAGAGCATTCATTCAATATTGAAGGAATTCTTTCAAAGAGAGAAAAACTCAGAGGTGCGAAGAAACTGCAGAAAGGCAGTAAGGGGCAAGACGCTGCGTGCTACAATATAATAATATTTGATGATTGCTTCGAAAAGCTGCTCTCTCGGGACAGCCGCGTCGATGGCTCTCTCGAGAGAGAGCAGCTTTTCGAAGCAATGATCATGCATCGAGCCGTGAAAACCTACATCATTACATAATAATATTTGTACTTCTAAAGTGCTTTTCATTCAAGGGTCTCAAAGCGCTTCTCAGAGCTACGAAGAGAGAATGGCATGCCAACCACAACATCAACATGGATCAAATGAGTACAATAATGACTATACATCAATGAAGAATATCAATATAACAAAAATTGTTAAAACAAATAAAGGAAGAAACGTTCCTGAGCAGGCATAGGTCAACAGCGTGCCATTATCGAAGCACACAGCATTGAGTAGCATTAACAGCCAGAGGACTTCAAGGCCTTACGAAACAAGGGAGTCTAGAGACGGGATTTAATGATGCCCAGGGCCTCAGCTGACTACATTTCCAATGGAAGGGAATTCCAGAGTCTGGGAGCGCACGATAAAGCTCTGTTACCTGTCGAACAGAGGTATGATTTGGGCACGTGCAGCAAGCCCGTATTGGTAAATCGAAGTCGTCGTGTTGAGGGGGTGCCTGAAGTAAGTCACGAATGTATGTCAGAGCAGCACCAGTGAGAGCCTTGTAGGTGAGAAGGTCTTGAATTCAATTCTGTATTTAACAGCCAGTGGAGAGACGCCTTTGTCACCTTATTGATGTGTGTCTCGAATGTGTGAAGCATCAGGAATCACTCCTCGACTCCGGACTGCCTCGACAACTTCAATGGTCTGGTCGTCAAGCAGCACATGGACGGATTATGCTTTGGACAATTTGTGCAGTGTTCCGATAAGCAAAACTTCTGTTTTGTCACCATTTCGTTTCATGAATTTTAAATTTGGCCAAGTCTTCAGAATTGACAGTGAGGATGACATGCAAAGATCAGACGCATTGATGGACGGCTTTTCGTGGATATAGATTTGGATGTCAGCAGCAAAGGAATGGTAGCTGAGATTAAGGCTGCACGCGATATAGCCAAGTGGTTTTATGTAGATGCTGAAGAGAAATGGCTCAAGGACTAAACCCTGAGGAACACCGGACAAAACATAGTGGATCTCTAAGTTACATCCTCCAAGGCTGACGAACTGCTTCTGGTCAGAGATGTAGGAGCTCAACCAGTGCAGCGCACAGTCAGAGACCTCTATGCACTCCAGTCACTCCAGTAAGGTAGAGTAGTCAACGTTATCAAATGCTGCACTCAGGTCCAGGAGAACAAGTATACCTGACACGCCTTCATGAGAAGCGACAAGGAAATCATTAACTACTTTGACCAGAGAAGTTTCAGTACTATGGCTGGATCTGAACCTAGCTTGGAATGGATCGAGGAGGTTATTGTTGATGACCTGTTTCTGGCTACTGCATGCATTTCAATAGTGGGGGGACGATGCCAGTTACGTGAGTTGTTAAACAGATTAGTGATGAAGAATGGTAAGCGAGTTGAAGTTTGCCCAAATAAATTTGAATGGGAAGAATGTCTAAGGAGGAGTTTGTAGGCCGAGATATGGTAACTGATGAAGAAACATATTCCATTCATCTCATCTCATTATCTGAAACCGCTTAATCCTATATAGGGTAACGGTGAGCCGGAGCCTATCCCAGAAACACAGGGCGTAAGGCAGGAATACACCCGACGACAGGACGCCAGTCCATCGCCGGCATATTCCATTAAGTCGGAAAATTCCAGAAGTTTTAAGATCAGGGTTTTGGTTTTGTCTGTGAAAAACTGAATCAACTGATTCACCTGGTCTTTATTAATGAAGAGAGGCGAGAGTGATTGGCTGAGTGGATGAAGGAGCTAATGGAGAGTCGTTAAGAGGCTCTTGGGCTTGTCCCAAGCATAAATTCGGATGCTGCAGAAGTGGGTGCAACCAAGTGCCTTCCGGTAGTGATTGAGCTGATCTTTATAGATTTCAGTGTGGATGGTGAGGCCAGATATTCTGCAAGTTCGTTCGGCTCTGCGTGCATTCACCATCAGCTTCCGGAGTTCAACATTACCAGGGGTTTGGGTTTTCCGTCTGACAATTACGTGATTTGATTGGGGCCAAAACATCCAGTATGCGTAATAGCGAACTTTTGCAGGTTTCAACTGTTGCATCAGCACCACGGTGAGGTGAGGCAGTGAGTGATAAACTGTTGATTGCATCGGAGAATAAGTTTGATTTCTGAATTGTATTTGACGTTTAGTGATGGAAATGGGTGGCAGTACCTGAAGATCAAACCGCACAGCGAAGTAATCAGACAGAAACGGAGCAGTGATGGACAAGTTCGTGACAAGTTTGCCCTTGAGCAGACCAGGTCCAGATTATGGCCACATCTGTGAGTGGAAGACGTCACATGTTCAGTGAAGCCAAATGACTTTAAAGTGGCAATGAGGTCGCTTGCAAACGAGTTTTTGGGAGAATCCACATGGATGTTGAAATCGACGAGCATCAGAATTCTTTCAAAACTGGAGCACAGCTTAGCAAGCACCTCAGACAGTTGACTGACAAAAGAAGTGGAGGCTCCAAGTGGGTTAGTAGAGCAGCACCAACTTCACAGCATGAGTCAAGAGACATGATCGAATGAATTCAAGGTTAGCATATGTCCAAAGACATGATCGACTGAATTCAAGGTTAGCAACGGAAATGGACGGATTTCGGCAACAACACGGTGGAGACCACGAGGCCATCATCGCAGCCATGGAAACGAGCCTTCTGATGGAGTCACGCGGTTAAGCCTGATTCAATGTGAGAAAATCATATTGATAGCGCCAGGTCTCTGTGAGTCAGAGCAGGTCCAAATTATTGTCTAAGAGCAGCTCAGTAATGAGTGGGACTTTTTCTGTGTTCAGAGAGTGCAAATTGAACAGAGCCAAATGGGTTTCAGTTGCAGACAATGTGCGTGCTGAAGGAGCAGTGATCAGTGGCATTGTCAACATGCTGAAATAAGTTGCCAATGGCCTAATGTGTTGCTAACCTCAGCTGCCGATATGTAGGGCATAATACAGGAATAGGGTGAGGGACATCAGTCAGAGGCGGGTTAATGAGCCTTTTGTAACTAGCACTGCGATGGATGTAACTCGGGCAACGTACTGTCGTCCGCTGACAGGACATGACAGAAAGGTTGGGGATATGGTAAAATGATTCGGGGGAGAAGCTCAGGAGAGCCGCAGAATGTGTAAATGATCATGATTGACAGATAACCTATACATAAGGTGATACAATGAGAACAAAGAGCTTATCAGAGTCGCAGTAAGGCCAACACTGTGAGTGTTGAGCACAGCGGCAGCGTGAATGATATTTGATTACTATAATGAGGTAGTGATATAATAGGTAATGAGGTAGTGAATGGAAAGTGAATCGGTATGGAATAATACGTGAATAGGTGCTAATGTGGAAAACGGATAAGTGGCGACTAGTGAGGTAGTCACGTAATGGAATAAGTAATTAGATTTTGTAGCAACAAGGTGGTGATTGGTTAAGCGGTGAGGTGATGGGATCTTGGATGGTGAATGGTGATGAGGAGAGGATTAGTGAAGAGGGTGAGGATAGTTAAGTGAATATGGTGAACAGTGATTAAGTGGTAAGGGGTAAGGAGGATGGTGAGAAGTAAGTGACAGGGTGGTTAGAAGTGATTCAGAGAGGGTTAAGAAGGTAATGAGGGGAGAGTAATGTAAGGTGAAAATGTGAGGAAGATGGTGAGGTCATTGAAGATGCGAGGATCTGATATGACGATGTGAGGAAGGTGAGGAGAGGATGGCAAGGTTAATTGAAAGGTGAGGAAAGTGAGATACGATGGTATAGTGAATGATGTGAGCAGTTGGTAAGGACAAATAAAGGTGAGGAAAGAGAGTGTAGAGAGGTGGTGAGGTGAGGGAGAGAAGAGGTGATAAATGAAGGTGAGAAGATAAGGAGAAGAGAAGATAAGGAGTGTCGTGAGGGGAGAGCGAGGTGAAGTAGGTGATAATGAACGTGACGGTGAGCTATGGAGTGAGTAAGGTGCCGGTACTGGTCAGGCGACTGCTACTGCTGCTACTGCTATGAGGTGAGATGAAGGCTGCACTCACTCAGGCGAGTCGAGTGGGCCCAAGGGTTGAGACGTAAAATGTTTTGACTCAGAATAATAATTGAAAGACTAGCAAAAAAACCCAGACTAACAACAATAAAACGATTAAAATTGCTTCAAATAAACTCAGACGGACTCGTAATTTCGTATATCTGCCTTTACCAACAGCGGCATTTCCAAGAGCCAACGTCCATTGGAGATTGGAGCATTATGACGTTATCGGATAATTAATGAGCGGTTTTTTTCTTCCCTTATACTGCATGGGAGGAAGTCCATGCACAACTCTGCACAGATAGGCATCTGAGGTGGGAATTGAACCGTCATGGGCAGGAAATGTTTATTCTCTGCCGCATAGATGTTACCACTTCATCACCCTGCCAGATGTGTTTAGACAAGATGTGAACATTAAACTGAGATTATCACCGCCTTGTCAATACAACTGATAATAGTTCCCTACCGGAAATGCGCAAGACAGCTTACATTTTCATCAAAAGATCTATTTTGGTTTTATCACTTGGGAGGTGTAATTTGTTGCTATCAGAGGGAATTTGTATATGACGTCCATATCCCAACAGAACTATTAATGTATGCTCAATTTACCATCTAAACATTCGTATCTAAATCTGATGATGAACAATCGTAACGGCGCTTGAAATGGGTTTGGTCGAACAACCCAAGCACTGTTGTTGTTGAAACTTCGTAAGATTCACTTGCGGTTGTCCTGTGCACGAAAATAACCAATCATAAATAAACTGTGTACGTAAAACGAAACGAAAATAATCAGGTGCCCTTCACTGCAAAGCGCCTGGTTTAGTAGCTAAAGCACACAGAAATGGGACGAAGGCACGGGGAAGGGAGTGAGGTGCGGCCAGGACTGGGGGAGTGCAAGGGGAGTTGGGGGGCTGGGGGTTGCGTCCCGGGAGATCTCGGGGTCAGCAGAGCCGGGTCAAGCGAAAAGGCGGCCGAGGTCAACTGCCAGGATCTCTCGCTGTGCCGAAGAGCCACGGCTCCGAGAGTGAGAAGTTAATTATGAAGAGTGGGAAACCTCCCTACAGAGCAAACCCGCGGCTTACACCGCCTCTGACCGGGCGGCAGGGTTAGAGAGCGCTTGCGAGAGATTAGGGGCTTTAGGTTTGTTGGCTGCGTGGGATTAGGGTTATTGTCTATGTAAGATTAAATCCATTGGTGCACTCTAGCCCTGTGGAGACGGTAGCATGGAGTCGGAATGATCTATCTCTGCCCCCCCTTACACTTCACCCACAGCTGAAGAGAATAAGAAGAGCGTTTCGCTAATGATTACAACCTGCAGGTGCTGACCCATCGAGCTCTCGGATGTATAGGTTAAAGCACACTTTGCTTCCTTATAATTGAAATACTCTGAAGCTTACGTGTTATACATTTGCAAAATGATCCAATGTGGAGGTAATTCGAATGAATGCTTAACTCTAGATCAGGGAAGTTCAAACGGAGACTGAAACAATCTTTCTGAAGACAAACATTGATAAATAAATTACAATACACGTGTAATAAG
>JAZEWT010000012.1:9438911-9456133 GCA_036362905.1 Mordacia mordax
GAAGAAATCTTAACTACAAAGAACAAAGTAACAATTTGTCAATGATGAATATGAGAATTAATAACACGAAATATACTGAGGGCTCGATGGATTTTTCACGGCTTTATGTATGACAATTTCTCTCCATAGCTCTCATTTCAGGATATCCGTGTGGAATGTTCCGTCTCCTTTGAAAGGTTCAGGTGAAACACTCTTCTTTGTGGTATAGGTGAAACAGATTTCATCTAAACGATAAAGAAATCCCTTTAACTTGGTAGGTGGAACTTCATGAAGGGGAGAAAATAAACACTTGACACAGCTATTCCGAAAGAACAGCTATGGAGAGCAATTCTTAAAAACAGAACATTTCAACCAAGATATGTATTTAAATGTTTTCTCTGCTGTGAAGAAGGACCATTGTGGGAATCGCTGCATGTTAAAGATGTTTTTTATTCATGTTACCGCTTGCACCACCTGCTTATAAAAACGGCAGTAATGTGAGTACTGAAATCGGCAACGTAGTTTTCGGCTGTCATTCCTCATTCCTCTACATGGTTCCCGGTCGGCGCGGCTGATGTGAAACTGTGAAGCAGGAAGAGGGTCTATACAGTTCGTGTCTTTTCCCTGGTACGCGTCATGGGCGTTGCTTACGCTGTGGGTGCCCAGTGAGCCTCATTTTTGCGAGGAGAAACAAACGAAGATGTTGCTGCGACTTGACACAAAGCTACTGTTGTCTGTGTGTCTCCTGGCAGGTAACACCTTTTCGTTTATTACATTCGTAGAGGATATATGGGACGGTTGATTTCAGAGAGTGTTTTTTTTATTAGAAATGTCCACGCGTTGTGGTTTGTAAAGGTGTTCCTCGGCAATGAGAGATGCACTGTCGCAATGAGCCCTCCCCTGGTTAGCAGAGTGGGTGGCCTCATATTGCCACTGATTTTCTGAAGGCAAAATGAAACGTATTGCTGGCTGATTATTTTGTAATATACAGCAGAAATGCCAGCTCTGCCTCCCCTATTTTTGGGATATAATTCACCAGAGGCTGTTTGTGCAGCCTGTGTGTAATGCCAGATGGTTAAACCACTTGGCATCTAAACACTTCCTATTGTGTCTCCTGTTGGACATCAATTAGAGTGGAACTCGGTTAAGTAAAATAATATATCTAAATGTGATAAGCAACTCAATGTTGCAGTTTCAACGCCATTCGAATACTGGGCGAAATAACTAATCTGTCACACTGCGTCCGCCTTGATCACATTGCATCTGCCATGAGTCCACATGCTTAGGAAAATATGTCGTGAAAGTAAAATACGCAAGTTTTCGCGAACGCTTGCATTCCGAGTTGGGTCGCATGTTGAGCATTTATTCTCTCAATCTTTTGCTACACGCTGCTGCTGCTACAGCTGTAATACTGTTCAATCTCGTGTCAGCCTGTCAATGCAAAGCCCTGCAGGTGGCAGTGGACATGAGTACCGCGGCACTGGAGGCCAACCTCAGCTGTAGGGTTACCACAAGCACCAAGTACATCGCCGTGAACTGGTACTATCGCTCGCCAAAGCAATCCATAGAGGACCGGGTGCTTCTGTGTTACCCAGAGGTGTGGTACCAGAGAGATTACGCCCGCACGTGCGCCGACATGTGCACATACCTGGCTGACGACAAAACATTCGTGTTGAAGGTACGAGGCAAGAGTCACGCTTATTGTCATTTGCTCATTTGCAGTGGAGAAAGTGTGTATTTAACGTGGTCAAGGTGTGATATTTGTTATCGTACGATCATAGCAGTGTAGGGGTGTTCAATGCATGATGATGGTGTTCCTCCTGATATAGTTTTAAAGAATTATTTAAATGCGTATCAAGTGAAAGTTAAAATGAGAAGGTGACAGGGGATTATTCGTTACAGAGAAAATAAAAAGGCAAGGTTGGCTACTTCCATTTCTTTGGCTGCAGATGTTGATTACGCGCCAACTCAAAATCTCAATTCCTAATTTTTAGGACCGATGTCCTGTTCAATCGTCCCCTTCCATCCACATCACCTCTATCAGAGCTGCTTTTTATATTTAATCACATATCACACTTCAAATACTTTTCAAATCACCGGTATCACCTCGGATTCCATATTGTCACTCGACTACTATTGTTTTCATATCATAAAGAAATGTAAAAACCACCATCTAGGAGCCTAATGGCACCGCCATATAATGTTGACCAGTCACAGCAAATACTGGCTTATAGCATTGTCAAACCCGATCTCTGTTACAATATAGTCCTTATTCTGAAATCTAAACAACTCCTCACCAAAAGAAGTGGCTATAAATCAATGTTTCGTGCTGTCCCGTGCATCACGTGTAGCCACATGACTGCTTTACTTTGATTCACAACGTTCCATTGACTAACCATCAAACCAACAACAGCAACTGCCGTTTGCCACTAAGTGGCTGTGACATCCCCACGGCACCTGTGCCAGTCCAGGTGCACTGTCGAAGACTCGTTGACAGGAAGTCGCAGCACAAACCCAAATGCCATGGGCTGACAGATGACTGGTCAAGGCACCACCTGTACTCCCTATTGTGCCAATTTGCTGAGTTTTAGCTGCACAGCACTCCGCTTGCTGTTGTGAGCGTCATTCCTCTGCCCCCTGTTGTTGTTGGAGGGTGACTGATCCAATTGCCTAATAGCATCATTCACGAACCTCATCCACAGAGGTTGATGCTGACACCACTGGTACTGGTCATCGGCAAGTCTAATCACTTTCACATCCTTTTGCACGATGCTGTACCCATTTAGCCTCCTCTATCTAACGAAACAGAGGTCGCTTGTGCATCCGGTGCCTGCGCATGTGGGTTACGTAACCCTGCCAACACACCCACGTCTGCCATAGAAGCTCACTGTTAAGAATGATTCCTAATCTATTAAGGATCTGTGAGCTGCTCACACAATCCAGTCTGGTCACACCAAGGATGGATCGTAGGCAGTCCAGCCAGAGCGTTTAAACTGGCACAGATATTCATTCAGAGGGATTCACGTTGCACAGCCAAGAAAACCTAGAGCTTCATCTTGAGCAACAGGCCAAGCAGCTTCCACAGAACCGTATGCAGTTTATTAAAGGATAATGCTGCTCGACTGATTCTGAGTGAGACCTTTGCTGCAAAAGCGCACAGGTCATAAAAAACACTGCCCAGGTACGTAAACGTCTTCACTTTTCCAGAATTGTTCCATCTCGCATGGAGAGCTGAGAGGGTGGAGTTCTTGATAGCACAGAATATCCAGGCAGGTGCTTTGTTTTGATAGGGCTGATGGTAAGTCCCCATTTCTTAGTTGCACCTTCTAGGTTCAGCAACAGAGTCTCCAACTCCACCTTATGACTGAGCAACCATCACCAGAATTTAACTGCACCCGAGCATCGACCAGCTTCCAATTGTACCTATACATGGAAATTTCACTGGTACATCCATGGAAAGCATCCCGAACTACGTGGTCGAAGAAGATGTTAAATCATATAGGAGCCAGAGGATATCCCTCGCGCACCCCAAGGTGGACAGAGGATGGCTCGGACTCCTGGTCACACAGGTTTATCTGGACCTGTCCACAATCGTCCTTATTGATTCTGAGTTGAGAGTCAGGGACCCCAAATGCATAAATAATAACCAACAGCCCTGGCTTATTTAAGGTATCATAGGCCTTGACCAGGTCAATAAACCACAACGGTCCTGTTGGAATTAACTACCCCTGCGCAGCAGCAGACGAACTGAGAATACGGCGTCTTTGCAGGAGTGCCCCAGCCTGAAACTGCATTGGGTTTCTGCACACCTCTACTCAGGATGCCTGGCACGGCGGTATTGAATAATCCTTGCCAGGACCTTACACAGCACACTGAGGAGTGAGATGCCCCTGTAGTCATCACAATGGGTGTTGCATCAATCCAAGGGTACAATACACAATCACCATCCCGTGCCAATACCGAGCTCTCTGGCAATGTCTCCTGCCGCACTTTCACCCTTCTCACCTCACTGACCCTGCAAATTTCCGTGTCCCACGGAGCACGTCTACCACGCTACTCATTGTACCCGGATCTAGCAGCGTCCTGACAGCTACCCATCACCTCCGCTCACCAGTCACCATCTTTATGCAGCTGCTCAACACTGTCTCTGCTCAGGCCTTTACCCAATCAGGCCCTCACCTGTGTCAGTCCTCACCCACTCGGACTCTCTTTGGCTCGCCAACTCCGAGTTCAATTTGTGAAGTATGTGTTCATAATAATCGTGTTTATTATAATGTTTCTTGGTACTGGCTCATTACTTGGCTGCCTTCCCACCTGCCCGTGAGTCCTCGTACCTCTAAGCCATTCTATCTGAGGTTTAATCTTTGAGGTGCTGCAGGTGCCAACCATGACGAGCAAGTGGGATGGCCGCTACGGGTGCCACGTGGATACCTGGCGCTGGAATATGTGGCCACTGACATGGATGTATGAGGAACATGGCAGCAAGGAGGTTGAGCTGAGGAGCAGAGGTGTGTGTGGTGGAGGAATGCGCTCCTGCATATTGGATATTTCTCATATATATATGAAAATTGGGCCTGGATATAAACTGAAATCGTGTCATATTGATCCAAAACGAGAGTTCATGTCACTGATTTGACATCACGTCCATGGCTTTCATATGGCATTGGCTGACGTCACCTTATATAATGCAATATAACACCACTGAAAAGATCCGAAGATCTAAAAAGGTCCTAAAAAATACAAAATTCCGAAGACAGAAATGTTAATTCCCCTCAGATCTGTGGGCAAATGAAAATTAAGGATTTGTTTCGAAAATCATGATTTTATTCAATAGGTATTCGGTGAGTAACCGTGACCCTAGCCTGGCACGGGCACCATGGTGACATCACTGCCACTTCATGATAAACGGCGAATGTTATTGGTGTGTGCATTTAACAGGTGTTTGACTACTGTTAAACTTTGTTAAATTTCATTGTTACAAACATTACTGCCACCACAGCCATGATCAGGCCGCTTTTTGGTTAAGACCTCCCCAAGCCATTTCCATTTCTCAAAGTGTTAAGATGTAATAAGGTTAAGCTTGTCTTTAAAATGAGTTATAGTCCTACGCATTTTGATGGATGAGAATTCCAGATGATGTCTGGAAATCAATATTCAATAGTCAGAAGAGACCACGTGACAGAATAACAATACCATTTTTGATAAGAGGCTAAGAGCTTTTTAAAAACCTAATCAACATTTGTTTATTTGTTATAGGAAAAAACCTTCACCAACCCTGGAAAGGGACTGAGCGTAAGTATTTTTCATGAATATACATACATGTATACATATTGTGCATTATTTCTCTTCGAAGTGTAACTTGAATTTGTGGGGGGGGTTTTCTCAGCAGGTAGAAATATTCAGACACCAGTGGAATCTACAGAAAGTAAGAATGCTAACAACTATAAATACTCAATATGGTAACTACACGTAAATACATCATTAAATATAAACACAGAAGATGTAAATGTCATTGAAGATATTTTTTCAGATCCAAGTACATTGTCCTCACGTGCACACAATAGTTACACTGTTCTTAAGATTAGCTCTTAAAGCAATTCTAATACACTTGAGCCGTGAAAACCTATTTTAGTTTATGCTTGTTTACTCAGGAAAGCCTCAATTAGTCTCAAGACTCTTCATAAGAATCTCCTGCCAAGTTTGTTAAGTAAGGGGTGATATTGCAATGCGTAATTACAAATGAAGAATTGCACGTGAATTCATCATTGATAAGTTTTGGCCAAAACCATCTCATCTCATCTCATTATCTGAAACCGCTTAATCCTATATAGGGTCACGGTGAAGCCGGAGCCTATCCCGGAAACATAGGGCGTAAGGCAGGAATACACCCGACGACGGGACGCCGGTCCATCGCCGGGCATTGCGGGACAATTTTAGTCTGCGAGCCAATCAACCTATCCAGGAGCATGCTTTTGGACTGTGGGAGGAAACCGGAGTACCCGGCGAAAACCCACGCGGACACGGGGAGAGCATGCAAACTCCACACAGAAAGGCACCCGAGCCGAGAGATTCGAACCCGGGACCTTCTTGCTGTGAGGCGTCAGCGCTAACCACTGGGCCACCGTGCCGCCCTGGCCGAAACCAATTAAACTTTATTTTTTTGTAAATTTACTTAGGATTGAGATGCATTCATGGAATGACTACTGTTTCTTTGTGTGCCATCTTGTTCATGCGAGGCATCATGAGAGTCAACAGCACGGGCACTACAACACAGGCACCTGAGGCCATCGTGCTGTTGTACGGCTGCCTGCTTTCCACAGCGGTAGCGGTAACCTGTGTGTTCTGGTGCGTCATGAAGAAACTGGCATCACGAAAAGGTAAAGCAACATCATTATCAATACAACCGGTGGCCTCTCCTGTGAAGCTGTGAAGACTGAGCTGCTCAATTTGGTTATGCCCAGGGAATGCGTCGATCAGTGGCCCGGTGGGATTGGTGGCACCTTTTCTAGCACTCAAGGCCAGGGAATATCAGTGAGTGATGCAGCTGGCTCCCAGTCAGGCAGCTAGTCAATTTTGACTGTGGAAGGAAATCGGAATACCTGACGAAAACCCACAAGCTCACAGGGAAAACGTGAAAACCCCAGCACCTGAGCTCGAATCTGGGACCTCCTTGTTGTGAGGAAGCAGCTATACTCACTGCATCACCATACCATTAGTCGTGAGATGGTGGAATCAAGTTCCAGCCAAGGTCACCTCGGCACCTTCATCTATGAGTGAGAGCTCTAAGGACAGCTTAGTATCCCACTTAAGAATATAGCTTTTCAGTGCACTCTGTCACGCTTGCTAGTATCGATGATCACTGTGAAAACTGATTTGATCGTAAAGACAAGTTTGTTTGATTTTCTGGTATGTTAGCCACTGTGGTGGTCTTGGGTAAAGAAAGAGATGTGGCTACGTGGCCTTAGCTGAGAACCAACGACCTTATATTGCTTCATAGAGAAAAATCACGCTCGCCTCTGGACAGAATGGTACATAATATGTTATTAAAATATCACGACAAATAGACGGATGCCACGAGTCTTGACCAACGTGCACAATCACATTTTGACTTTGTCATGTGACATCAGTTACTATATATTTTTTTTTCTGAACAGATGAATCATCACCGGATCAGCCAGAATGGTAAGTCTAATCAAAGTCTAACAAGGAGTCTAAAAGCAATAATCAGCCACCATCCATCTTGGCACACCACCCACGCCACTCAAGCCCAAAAATAGCACCACAGGAATTCTCCCAAAAATGATCACAAATTGCGTTTATGAAAAAACGAGTGAATAATTTGAACATTTTTCTTTTTTTTTTTAAGTTTGAGTGACAAAGAAAAACAGCACGCTGAAAATGTGTACGATACACCTCAAGGTAACTGGCAAATTGTTATGAATTCTGCAAATGAAAAGTTCATTTTTTAACACTCGTGCCTTTGTCATAGGGGAATATGTGGTGCTCACTAACGTTGTGTTGTGGCTGTGTGCAGGTCCTAAAGCACGCGTCGCCCCTGCCGCTCAGGAAGGTAAGCTACTGCAAACACGCTACAAGCTTGTACGTAACACTCTTCATATGTAGATGACTTTAAGCTTAGAAATAAGAATGTATATACCACCATTTATCATGACATTCATCAGGCGCTGCATAGATTACTCTTATATTACTTTTCCATTGAGAGCTATCAGATATTGTGGACTCAAATAATCGAAACACTTCGCGGTGTATTACATTTGAATAAAAAAAAAGACTGAATAATTTCTCTCCTTAATTTACCCGCAGGTCACTGTGAATACGTTCAGATGTTGAGTTGCGTTGCCCCCGTGGTTACAAACGATTACCAGGTAATGGGGACCTCACATCTGCAAGCCAGCAATTAGCAACTATTTAAACAAATGATGCAGTGTGTGGGTGTGAGTTGCAAGAACAAGCCATCACCTCACAGGATTTATTAAACACAAGATCATGCATTTGGGTTGTGCCCTCCCTCTGTGTTTCTCGTGTATCCTAAGTAGTTTATGTCGTTGGCCTTTAATTTGGGGGCTCACAAAAATTAACTGCATAATATTTTTGGCATGGGAATACAGCAGAGGTGAGTTGCTATTAACGTGCTATTATTATTGCATTGTTTTCTAACAGTACATGAAGGTTATTTTAAAGATTAACATATTATATAAATAATGTAGGGCGGCGCGGTGGCCCAGTGGTTAGCGCTGACGCCTCACAGCAAGAAGGTCCCGGATTCGAATCTCTCGGCTCGGGTGCCTTTCTGTGTGGAGTTTGCATGCTCTCCCTTTGTCCACGTGGGTTTTCGCCGGGTACTCCGGTTTCCTCCCACAGTCCAAAAGCATGCTCCTGGATAGGTTGATTGGCTCGCAGACTAAAATTGTCCCGCAATGCCCGACGATGGACTGACGTCCCGTCGTCGGGTGTATTCCTGCCTTACGCCCTGTGTTTCCGGGATAGGCTCCGGCTCACCGTGACCCTATATAGGATTAAGCGGTTTCAGATAATGAGATGAGATGAGGTTTCAGATAATGAGATGAGATAAATAATGTAAAAGATATAAAACTATGGGTACTTTTGCCAGGATACATATGTAAAAACGAGAAAAGGTTTTTACCATAAACATTTTTTTATTTTTTACAGTGTATAATATATGTTTTCCGAATGTACTTGGTATTACTTGTTATACTATACTCGAAGTGAATGTAGTGGTTTGGAACTGACGAGACTACCGTACACTTACAATGCTTTATGGAACGCTCGACACAGTGGCACTAATGTGGTAGTTCTTCCGTTAAGTATGGATGTTGCATAAAGCTCTGTCAGTTGTTTTGTGAAGGCCTTGCCACGGAATGTACGAAGCTGGCACAAAAGTAACGCTGCTCTGATGAATGTGTTTCAGCTGCTTCCACTGGTTCCTTCCCAAAAATTAGGACACTGGTGAAATTTATTATTTGAATTTGCCATACTATCGATAACAGTAATTGTGTGCCTCATTGATCCTGCTGTTAATAAAACGGTGATTTATTTATATACGTATATACTCATTACAACATTTCTTTAATGCAGCGCGGTGGCCCAATAGGTAACGCTGTCGCCTCACAGCAAGAAGGTCCCGGATTGAAATCTCGGCTCGGGTGCTTTTCTGTGTGGAGTTTGCATGTTCTCCCCGTGTCCGCGTGGCTTTTCGCCGGGCACTCCGGTTTCCTCCCACAGTTCAAAGACATGCTGCTGCAAAGGTTAATTGGCTCGCAGACTAAATTGCCTGCAGTACCCGGTGATGAGCTGGCGTCCCATCGTGGGTATATCCCTGCCTTGCGCCCTGTGTCTGCCGGGATAGGCTTCGGCTTACCGCGAGCCTGTACAGAACTAAGTGGTTTCTGACAATGAGATGAGATGAGGTGAACATTTCCTTAAAAAACAAATGAAAAATCCGCGTAGGGTCGAGCGAGTTGGTGGTAAGATCGGCCACGTACGGTCAGTGCAGGAGGCGACAATGGTCCTCATGTAGGCGTAGGAGACAGGGTTGGAGTCCTCGCGGTCCAGCTGTAGTCCCGTGGTGCGAATCTTTCCGGATGCGGCATTGATTTGGTAGAAGGGATTTGGTGGGTCCAGGTTGTACACAAGCGTGCCGTTCTCATTCAGGTCCGGGTCCACGGCCGACACCTACGGCGACAGCAGTTCCACCGTGGTTCCCGGGACCCCCCCCCACCCCCCTCCCCCGCGGGTGCTGCCCCCCTCCCTACCTTGGTGCCTCGACAGCAGATATTAATTAAACCACAACCATTGTTTCCAGCGAAGCCACATTTCGTCCCGTTTGCGAAGAAAAGACAGGCATTTCCGTGGTTTGCTTATCACATGTGCCAGGCGTGGTTAATCAATCGAGGTGATCCCCATTCATTAGAATGCAAGATCCCTACGGTTGGCATGCGTGGGGAGTGCAAGAACGAGCTGGAGACGCAGGTGAACCGGGTGACGCGGGCCAATGCCAGGCCCTCGCTCGTCCTGCCACTCGTTATGCTCACCCAGCACGGCTGCACATTATTCGGCAACATATCATGTTCGATCATGAGCAATACACTGAGGACATGTCATGCATGAGCTAAGTCACACTCGACTAGATCAATACACTATCGAATGGATTTACATTCAATTACAGTGGATGATTCAGTCAACAGAGCAATAAAATGATAATTAGCTAATGAAGACTCATGGAGTAGCAGCCACACGTACAGCCAGTTTAAGTGATTGTGAAGAGACCTGACGGGAATGACTGCGCCTTGAATGGATAACAGTGTTCTGTCTTGAATATTAAAACACACTGCAGCAAATCTAGGGAAATGCATTTGGTCATATGCAGTGATCATTGTATATCTTTCCTTACTAAGTTTGTCAGCGCAGTTATTTTCTGCTCAAATGAGCGTAGAGGCGGTATGCTTCTTCTGTTTACAGCCCTGAGCCAGTGGTGGAAACTCCACATTCCTATTGTGGGAGTGAGTTCATTCCTAGAATAACAACTGTGGTGCCACAGTGGAACTCATTTTATCGTCCCCTGATGGACGGAGTCAACCCCCAACTGGGATTTGAACTTGCAACTTTTCCTTTGCGAGCCTCTCGCTCTGACACTGAGCGAGCGGGATGAAACTCTGTGCCCAGGAGAAGTGACTGCGGGAAATGACCCTCGCCCCGAAGCGGGCACGTGGCAGGGCGCGTGGCGGTGCCCACCGTGAATATGTCGGTGCCGCCAGGCGTGTTCTCCACAATGGTGACGGTGTAGGGCAGGTCCCTCCACGCGGGGTCGTTGTCGTTCACGTCCAGCAGGGTTATGTTCACCTGCCGCACGGGGTTGGGGAGAGGCATCCACACGGATGTCAGCACATTGTCGATCTCACCAGAAATAAGGCTAAGGGTAGTCGTGCAGTGGCAACACAGTCATGCTGACAGCAAAAAGGGCCTCGGGTCGAGTCTTGGCTTAGGTGGTTCTCTGTATGAAGTTTTCCCTCTGTTCTGCATGGGTTTCCTCCGAGTTCCTTGGTTTCCTCTCATACATTAAAAAAAACCCAAGGACAATGTTCCTGATATTGGCCAAAGATCCCAATGCGAAAAAATCCTTGCAAATTACTTAATTTGGATCATGCATAGCAACAATCGCACCCATTCGCAAAAACTTGAGAGGACCCTTCTGCTAAAAATAAATGTTTAAACTCGTGAATGTTTTCTGGGTAAAAAGTATAAATAATCATAGTAGTATCAATAACGTGTTTTTATAGTGGTTCAAAAATAATCTGCACCGAGTCAATACAACCTTGTTTTGTTTTGTGAGCCCAATAATACATTTTAAAAACCAAAAAGTCTGAAATAACCATCACCCATAAATGTAGGAGGTGTGCAATTGGAGCGTAAGACCAGACCTATCGTCTCAATCCACCGCATTAATGATTTGCTCAACTTGGGCTCTCTGAGGTTACTTTCTTTGACTGGGCTGCAGGTTTATAATTTAGTTAAGGATACACTGGAGATACAGTATATGACTCGGCCACCAGGCAACTGGGAATCTTTTTGGTAAATAATTTCTGCAATTGGGCCAATGGAACACTCGGCCCTACTTTCAACTTTAACAAGCTAGCAAATCGCTGAAGTGTGCCACAGTCTGACGCCGGTTCAACACCATGCGGTACGTTGAGCCAGCACGGCTCTGTGTGGGCACGAATGTACCGTGGCAATGCCGGTCTTCTGATCAGTGCCATCCCCTCCGTCCACAGCCCGCACGATCAGGATGTACTGTGACACGGCCTCACGGTCCAACAGGGTGGTACTGGTGATGTCTCCTGTGGGGACACGCGACGGCCACGATGCATTAGCAGTCGTCACATCGGTCAGCCACGTAAACTTCCCACAACAGCAGTACAGTCAATAAGCATTATGGTAACAGTTTTTCGGTTTCATGTTTGGCTTAGTAATTTGCACTAATCAAATTTCATGTTCTCAGGACACTGTGCAGTCTGATTACTAAGGATCCATCAGGTGATTGATTCCTTCAAGAAATTGATTCATACATTGGGAACCTAGTAAACAGTTTATGTGGTTCCGGAGATCACAACACATGCAGCACACGGTGCACGTAGGATGTGGTAGTTAATTCTGTTTGTACATCGCAAGTACAAGCAATTTATGGTAAGGTTACATTTACAATATTAGACCAAGGTATTTTACAACTCGAAACAAACTGTGACTACAAATAGACAGTAGCTATTTATGGCTTGCTTGCGTCCTTCATAATACACAGACTTGCAAATATTTCACTTTTGTAGTTCTAACATCTATGTGAAGATGAGGATCCAAGATTAGACTTTTAAAATATTTGAGTTATGTGCTTTAACAGGGTTGAAAAAGTGATCAATAACCTGCAGCAAAGCTGAGCGATAGAGGTGTACGTGGAAAGTTGTGCATGGGCTTCAGTTAACTCTGATGATTGCCCTTCAAAGCAGTTGTTTCGATATAGCCGTGTCGAGCGCGCCACCTATCTCCCTGGCTTTACAGAGCAGTTATCATGCATCGAGCTGTAAACACCTACTATAGTTTAATTTCTTATTCAAATATAAGCTTTAAGGGCGGCACGGTGGCCCAGTGGTTAGCGCTGTCGCCTCACAGCAAGAAGGTCCCGGGTTCGAATCTCTCGGCTCGGGTGCCTTTCTGTGTGGAGTTTGCATGCTCTCCCCGTGTCCGCGTGGGTTTTCGCCGGGCACTCCGATTTCCTCCCTCAGTCCAAAAGCATGCTGCTGCATAGGTTAATTGGCTCGCAGGCTAAATTGCCCCGCAGTGCCCGGCAATGGACTGGCGTCCCATCGTCGGTATATCCTTGCCTTACGCCCTGTGTCTGCCGGGATAGGCTCCGGCTCACCGTGACCCTGTATCGGACTAAGCGGTTTCAGACAATGAGATGAGATGGGAAATATAAGCTTTAATAATGCAGCCGCTAAGTGGTAAAGAAAACGTTCCATGAGCGTGAGCAGTGAGTTGGACATTGGCTCGCGATGGGAATGGACATCAACAGCTGGGTGGCACCGCGGCGAGCGGGGACACGCGGTCGAGACACTGCGAGAGACGGGAGAGGGCAACTACCAGGGGCGACTCACGAGCGACGATGCTCGCTGGAAATAACGAGCAACTCATCGGGCAGAAATGTATCTGCAGGCTCCAAACGAGTAAGAGAAATAACAATCGTAATGATAATAACAATACAATTGCAACAAGCCGCACAAACTCCACGCCTGGTCATGGACGAGACACAGATACAGAGACGTAGTGAGGAGACTGCAGAGAGATGGTGATCTACAAGACGCGTCCCTTTGGGCGAGTAATGACTGACCCCTTCTACAGCTGGTGGATTGTCACAGTGTGGTTCCATAATTCAATTTCGGCATCGTGATTTTTATCTCACGAGTGCCGTCTTGTTGCTCTGTCTCATTCACCTCACCAGCCTGAAGCCAGCCAGGTGCATCATTAATGGCTCAAACTGCTTGAAATTGGAAGAGTTTGAGTTCAAATCTTGACCAGGGGTCGAATCAGCCCATTATCCCTCTGGGATGATCATAATGAGCATCACAGCAACTCAATTTGATCGTAAAGCAATCATATGCACGTACATTGTTTAAAACGTAAACAGAATGTTACTTTTCACTTTTCAATTCGTGTATCATGAGTGCGAGAATCTATTGTAATCGGTCCACCGGTGAGTCGCTGGCGAGTGAGCGAGTGAGAGAGCCTTACTCACCGGAGCGAGTGTTTATCCGGAATTGTGTGGAGCCCTCCAGGGAGTAAATGAGAGAGAGCTGACCGTACTCTGGTGACTGGTCTCCGTCTGTGGCATTCACGTATAGCACTGTGGCACCTGCACGAAGCGAGGTACGGGGGGAGGGGTGGGAGGGGAGGAGGGGTGCAGTGAAAGGGGGGTAGAGACGCGGGGGAAGGGGATGAGCAAGACTTCAAAACGAAATGCAGCAAAAGATGACCTTTCACAAATTAGATTCACTGCGTAAATTAATGTTCATATGATGATATAGGTGGGCGGCGCGGTGGCGCAGTGGTTAGCGCTGACGCCTCACAGCAAGAAGGTCCCGGGTTCGAGTCTCTCGGCTCCGGTGCCTTTCTGTGTGGAGTTTGCATGCTCTCCCCGTGTCCGCGTGGGTTTTCGCCAGGTACTCCGGTTTCCTCCCACAGTCCAAAAGCATGCTCCTGGATAGGTTGATTGGCTCGCAGACTAAAATTGTCCCGCAATGCCCGGCGATGGACCGGCGTCCCGTCGTCGGGTGTATTCCTGCCTTACGCCCTGTGTTTCCGGGATAGGCTCCGGCTTCACCGTGACCCTATATAGGATTAAGCGGTTTCAGATAATGAAATGAAATGATGATATAGGTATTCGTGGCTCAATGCATGAGAAGTGCTCTCAAGAGCTGTCTTTTAGGTTAGCTGTGTCAAGTGTTCCCCCTCTCTTCTTCGCAACGTTGTCTCCCAACATGCGAGCAGGAACGTCAGAAAGGAGAGAGGAGGAGGCATGTTGAACACGGCTGTCCCAAATTAACAATTAATGTTCATGTTAGTAAAAAAAACATTTTAAACAACTTCTATACGTAATCCAGGTTGCTCTTAGTCAAAAAAGTATTTCTTATATTTCAGGACTTTACCAAAAATATTTGTTATATCTGTAATGATGTAGGTTTTCACGGCTCGATGCATGATGATTGCTTCGAAAAACTACTCTTTAGGGATAGCTGCATCGAATGCTCCCTCTCTCCCCATCGCGACGTTTCGCCTCACACGTTGGAGGCACTGTGCCTGAGGATGCCCCCAACGTGAGGCGAAACGTCACGATGGGGAGAGAGGGAGCGATCGACGCAGCTATCCCGAAAGAGCAGCTTTTCATAGCAATCATTATTTGTTATATCGTTTATATTCATGATCAGCATCCACTTAATCCTATAGAGGGTAGCAGTGAGCCAGAGCCTATACCAGCAGACAGAGGGCGCAAGACAGCCCTATGCCCTGGCGTAGACGCCAAACCATCGCAGAGAACTAGGGGAGATTAAGTCAGCAGGTCAATTAAACTAGGGAGCAGCATGTCATTGTATACTGGGAGGAAACTGAGGAACCTGGCGAAACTCCACACGGACACGGGATGATGTGCAGACTCCACACAGAAAGGCACCCGAGTCGAGACTCGAACCCTTCTTGCTGTGAGACAGCAGCGCTGCTAACTCGACCGCCACACCATACCATTGCACATTTTTGATTTTTTTTTAAACCGTATTGTGCTGAATCCTTTAATGATAATCTTATTTGATGAAATATTCTCATCTTACCTGCCAAAATACTTTCTGGAATAGCGATGCTGTAGGAATTCCGATCAAAAATGGGACTGTTGTCATTTTCATCCTGGGAATGAGAAAGGCCACAATGAATACATTGTCATGCCTGGCTGAAATATGATTTGGCTACTGTCATTACCACTGCGAAAAGCTGAAAAACCCAAGTCACCGTTCTTCAGATCAAATGGAATGGAGAAGTAAGGAAACTGCTGAGACTATATACAATGCACTGTCGCGGTGGATTATTTTAATGAATCTTGTTGTTTACCCATAACGCTCATTTTTATTCCTCGCTGAGTCCGGACTTTTTCAGGAGGGTCCTGCAAGGTTCTCAGAGTTGAGTTGAAACTTGCCGTATGCTATCCCCATTGAGAACTTTGTAGATTTAGCTTATTTATCACTGGGATATTTGTCCAATATCACTCATAATTGTGTGTGTTTTATTAGCTACTGTAAGAAGAGAACACAAAGAAAACCTGTGCAGAACAGAGGGAGAACATAGGAACTCCACGTGAAAAGATGCCCAAGTCAAAAACTAAACTCAAGAATATCTTCCTCTGAGTCACGAGTGTTATCACCGATTCACCTTAATTGTGGATAGAAAATGAAATGACATTTCCAGGTCTATGTTGCTGACTAAATATTGGATGAAATAAGATGTACGCCCCTATCGGCCTACCGGACTACGAGACCAGTGTTTTCCAGCTACATTTGTTTAAAAGGTAAACACTTGCCAGGCCGCACCTTGACATGGATCACTCACGCACTAATAGACATCATTTCAATAGTTGGAATAGCAGCAAACAATCGCTAGTATTCCTTTTGCAGACAAATAGCAAATGTTAATCATGGCATGTCAATGATCCTGTAAAATAAAACTAGCAAAATAAATAAACATCATTAATCCACTCTTTACTTTAATCCATATTATGGGAGCTGCTTTAGAAATGTCAGAGCGTATGGGTTGCATACAGAACAGTAACCAGAGGACACAGCTGGAGGTGGGGAGAGATTTCGTGGTAATGACCCGCAGCGCAAGTTCAGATTGTAGGGCTTTGTATCGATGCAAGGGAGACGGTTGGAAGTAATCAATCATGTTTTGGAGAATCAAGCGAGCATAATGGAGTATGCTTTCTGGGGTCAATGTGGCAGATGCCTCCGATACGTGGGTACTGCCGTTCTGTACGGCACACTCCAGATATTTTGCTAGCAAGGATTTATGATGCTGTAAATAGATAAAAGTTCCTGTATGACATCAAGTGATACATTGCAGCGATGCCAGTACAATTATTTATTTTCCTCAAACACGACACCTAACAGTGCAGGGCCATGCCGATGCAGAACCACAACACAAGCAGAATCTGAACGAAGCAATCAACACGTCTGATTCGCAGCATCATACTAACCCGTACAGTCGAAGCATCTGCCATAATAAAGGGGCACCCAGGTGCACGCGCTCTGCCATGGCAAACAATCTCATTAAGTAAAACCTGCTGAATAGCATAAACGCATCCTTCTTTGCTTTCTCGACTTTTCATGTTTTGTTCCTAATTCCCAATTGCATTACAACCAAGCTGCAGGTGTCGCCGTGTCTGGAGAATAAAGGATCGCCCGCAGAGTCGTGCGGGAGTTCAAAGACAGGCCGATGGAAGCAGCTATCAATGTAATATATTTTTTGGGCAACGAGGTGCGCTTTTCCGAATGCCCTCCTCGAGAGGAATGTTCATTGCATGGCAGTGATATTAATGTAATGATGTAGGTTTTCACGGCTCGATGCATGATGTTTGCTTCGAAAAGCTGCTCTCTCGGGACAGCCGCGTCGATGGCTCT
>JAZEWT010000012.1:9461092-9476188 GCA_036362905.1 Mordacia mordax
AATGCTCGAATTGGAAATTGTGTACCAATAATAATAATTGCATTTATAGAGCGGTTTTTTTTTTACCCGAAGGTCACAGAGCACTATAGGAGCGCAAACTTAATGGTGACAAATATACACATTGTCTGCTACTGAAGTTCGTGCCACCACGTGGTTTCCGAACATATGATTACTCTAGCCCCAAACTGACAACCCACAGTATCAGTAACGTTAACTCAGTGGTTCTTAACCTTGTTGGAGGTACTGAACCCCACCAATTTCATATGCGCGTTCACCGAACCCTTCTTTATTGGAAAAATAAAATGTGATCACCTGCAGCCAGTGATGGCCAAGCGGGGCGCGTGTCATCACGAATCAACTGAGTGAGGTGTGTGTCTTGACCTCCACCGAACCCCTGAGACTGACTCACCGAACCCCTGGGGTTTGATCGAACCCAGGTTAAGAACCACTGCGTTAACTGCTTTCTATCTAGCTGTATAAGACTGTTCTCTACTTGTTTAAAGCTGAGTTAATGGGAGGAACACTCTATGGATTTGGTGAGTCATGCTGTACAAAACTGTGACTTCACTCCAGTAAAATTCCCAGACAGCTCAAAGCGGGCGGTTTGCAATCGGAAGGTTTCCGGGTAACATCGTAGTTGGGGAGAGGGAATCAGCCAATCATCTCTCAGGGGTCGATAAAATGCATACCATTTAATGGAGAAGTGGATAGTAGTGAAGAGTAGATTGGGACCACAACCACTGTGTGGATGAGGCCCTATACTCATTTAAGCGACGTAGTACATTAATAATAATAATTGCATTTAAGGAGCGCTTTTCACCCGAGAGTTACAAAGTGGGGGCGGCGCGGTGGCCCAGTGGTTAGCGCTGTCGCCTCACAGCAAGAAGGTCCCGGGTTCGAATCTCTCGGCTCGGGTGCCTTTCTGTGTGGAGTTTGCATGCTCTCCCCGTGTCCGCGTGGGTTTTCGCCGGGCACTCCGGTTTCCTCCCACAGTCCAAAAGCATGCTACTGCATAGGTTAATTGGCTCGCAGGCCAAATTGTCCCGCAGTGCCCGGCGATGGACTGGCGTCCCATCGTGGGTGTATCCCTGCCTTGCACCCTGTGTCTGCCGGGATAGGCTCCGGCTCACCGTGACCCTGTATAGGACTAAGCGGTTTCAGACAATGAGATGAGATGAGTTACAAAGCGCTGCACAGAGCTGCCGAAAGAACAGCACGCCAACAACAATGAGAGAGAACGGAAAATCAGCAACAACAACGTTTTTGGGGTTTTTTTTCTTGTTTACAAATCCGAGCTGTGGAGAGAACGCCATGTCAACAGCAACATCACAACAGTTCAACTGAAAGTCAAACAGTAGCGATAAGTTATGGGACAACATTAGCACCTAAAGTCGTAATGATGTAAGCTTTCACGGCTCGATGCATGATGATTGCTTTGAAAAGCTGCTCTCTCGGGACAGCCGCGTCGTTCGCTTCCTTTCCTCTCCTCGCGACGTTTCGCCTCACACGTTAGAGGCATCCTCAGGCGCAGTGTGTGTGCAGTGCCTCTTGCTCCTATATATGTATGTGGGTACTATGTATGCGTCGAGTCATCTTTTGTTGTATGGGGGCTACATCTGAATCACATTAACACGAATCTCCTTGTCCTATTCACATCCTGGAACTGCGATAACCCCCTCCTGCTTTGTCTGTGGCCAATCCCTTAATTTGCATCTCTTGAAAGAACCTCTCATACACCTGGTGACCTCCCTCTGATGTCCACACCCCATAGCTCTATATCTGTGCATTACTGACTTCATTAACTGGCCTTCAGGTTTGGCTAAGCTGTTTATTCATTTCTTGTTCTCGGTTCATTGTCTTTTTTTTTGTCTTGTGAATCTCAATTGCTTCACGAATTAATCTTGGACCTTTATGGCGGATGGCTGCTCGTACTCGTATTTTATCAAAATCGATTCTATGTTGAGGGCGGCACGGTGGCCCAGTGGTTAGCGCTGTCGCCTCACAGCAAGAAGGTCCCGGGTTCGAATCTCTCGGCTCGGGTGCCTTTCTGTGTGGAGTTTGCATGCTCTCCCCGTGTCCGCGTGGGTTTTCGCCGGGTACTCCGGTTTCCTCCCACAGTCCAAAAGCATGCTGCTGCATAGGTTAATTGGCTCGCAGGCTAAATTGCCCCGCAGTGCCCGGCAATGGACTGGCGTCCCATCGTCGGTATATCCTTGCCTTGCGCCCTGTGTGGTTAGCGCTGTCGCCTCACAGCAATGTAACTCTTTTTAACAGTTGTTCAGCGGGGAGGGGGCACTGTGAGGACAAACTGACACTGCCACAGAGCGACACGACACCAAGCTCGGCTGCTTTCTTCTCCAACTCATGGGAAACTCATGAGCTAAGAGAAATTGGTGCAGGATGTAAATGTCTCAGATTAATAACAACGCGCACAAGAGATGATTTAGAAATGGAAATCTTACGAAGACTTCCACGATGGCGGTGACGGTGCTGTTGAGGGACGGCGAGCCACTATCACTCGCCATGATGGTCAGGCTGATGGTATCCCCGGGGATTTTCTCGTAGTCGAGGGCACGTGCCAGCGTGACGACTGTGGATCAGATGCGAGATGACAGAAGACGTGATCACCGAATGAACAGTGCACCATGTGACTGGTTCAGAGTGTGTGTCGTTTACTTAGCCAGGCTCTGTTGACGAGCCTCGACGAGTCAAAACTGGGCCAGATTGCCAACTAATAATAATAATAATTGCACTTGCAGAGCGCTAAATTATAGGACATAACATAAGCAATTAAAAAAATCTTCAACAAACAATGAATAAATGTTCCCGAGCAGGCACAGGTCGGCGAACCATCAACCTGGCATGACAACAGTGAGCCACATTCACAGTCCTAGCAAAATGACTCAAGCTTTACGGACCAAGTGAGTGTTGAGACGAGATTTGAAGATCTCCGGGACTCAGCTGACCGAATCTCCAAATAGAAGGGCATTCCAGAGTCTGGGAGCAGCGCGCGAGAAGGCCCTGTCATTCATCGAATGGAGTTGCGATCTGGGCACATGTAGCAAGCCCGTATTGGAATATCAAGTTGTCGTGTTGAGGAGGGTGCCTGAAGTAGGTCACGGATGTATGTAGAAGCAGTGCTAGTGAGAGCCTTGTAGGTGAGGAAGAGGCTGTTGTGTATTCAATCCTATATTTAATCGGTAACCAATGGAGAGACTGTAGTACTGGGGATATGTGATCGTAGTTGGGTGTGAGAGTGAGGACTCCAGCAGCCGCATTCTGCACACGTTGGAGACAATTTATCAGGTAGGCAGGGTTGCCAGAGAACAGTGCATTCAATCATCGATTCGTGAGGAGATGAAGATGTGTATTTGCGTCTCAGCATCAGAGGGTGACAATGTTGCACAGTTTGTTTCTATTTCTGAGATGGAAATAGGCTACCTTCGTCATCTTGTTGATATGGGTCTCGAAGCTGAGTGAGGAATCAAAAGTCACACCTAAACTACCTTAGCAACTTCAATGGTCTGGTCGTCAAGCATCAATTGGATAGGTTCAACCTTGGAAAATTGATGCCGGGTTCCAACAAGCAAAACTAGAAATAACAACCTGAAAAGCTGTGCTGCTCACAAACAGAAGCAGCTCATGACTCCCATGTCTTGCATGTGACCACAACATTGCATGAATAACGCTCTCAGCCTTGTCTAGACCACCAGCCCAAAAGAGAGCTGAATGTGTAGCAATATTGTTGTTTAGTCAACGAACCCAAAAGATGTAAAATGTGGCTATCCCATCAGGCAGCATATACAATCGCTACTGGAAACCAGAAATCCCACAGGCTCATTGACCAAAATGTGCATTGATATATTACTTTTGTTGACGAGGTTAAACAAACGTCTCTTTGTTTACCTATAAGAGCAGACAGAATTTTAGCGAGGAAACCCAACAGCATGTTGTATTAATTAGAGGCAGAATTACTTTAATCCTTCAAACATGTTTACCCAGGAGTATCTCAAGAATCTAAATCAGGAGGGTTCACCTAATTGTTCATAACGGAATCGATTGCTGTGTTTCATAATGAAGTAAAATGCGAATAAAATAATGTTTCAAATTTGCCCATAGGTAAACAGCGTACGCACAGCAATCACTGCAGCTTTATTGCGCTTGCCTCGTCCTGGGCTCGCATGATCAGAGTTGCTCTGATCAAGCACAGAGCTACATTGCAAATCTCAACATCACAAACACACGTGCCATGCCTCAGTGCGGCTGCGTGGATGACGATGCCCCGTGCTCCTATGCCGAGTCGGCTCTCAGAGTTAATAACGCAGCTCCAGCACTTGCCGCAGTAAGTTTAACGCTCTTTGCTCGGCCACTGACGATTATATAGAGAACTGACGTTTTTACTTAATTTTCCCATAACCGGTCCTGAGAGTACTGAATTGAAAATGTGCCTAATGGAGCGCAAAACATACTTTCCCGCTAAGAGTGTGGATTATGTAGGAAGATCTATGCACATGACGGAGGGCCCAATAAGAGAAAGCAATCAACGGATTTCCGACTTTCTCTCTCGGTGATGTGAATTTGTTTTGCCGTCAAAGGAGCACGACGAGCACTATCATCACCGATGAAAACGTTGACCCATAACAGGTGAACGTTGCATGGATAAAATGGAGCGATAAGGAAATGGCTCCAATTGAAATAAGGGCGCTCAGACGAAAAGGTCGTGAGGAGATTGTCAGGCGGTCCCGTGTTGACACGGGCAGACAAAGGTAACCAAACGCGGATACGCGAAAAGCTTGTTAACATTCATGTCCTGCACCCTCTGCCTTCGTTTTATTTAATTTTGAACCTTTGCACTGCTGTCATCTATCAACGTCTGACGAAATAAGTAAAAAAAAACTCAGAGCGTGCGATCAGAGTTTGGTTTTCACGAATCACCTGACCTGGTCTTTGCTGTCGTACCACCAGATGTGTTACGATATCATCCACAAACTTAGAATTCTAAAGTACGAATTAATTAAAGGCGTATTGTCTCATCTCATTATCTGACACCGCTTAATCCTATATAGGGTCACGGTGAACCCGGAGCCTATCCCGGAAACATAGGGCGTAAGGCAGGAATACACCCGACGACGGGACGCCGGTCCATCGCCGGGCATTGCGGGACAATTTTAGTCTGCGAGCCAATCAACCTATCCAGGAGCATGCTTTTGGCGTATTGTATTGGCCTAAATGTGTTTTTTATTCCCCAAAGGAGTTGCATGCATTTTGATTCATGTTCGAAATTTTTACAAAAATATATTGAACTCCACAGCTAATAATTGTTATCTTTGCCGAAATGCGATTCACAAATGAATTTCAGGTGAGGCTGCATAATGACCTCATCACATTTTTGTTGTAAAACCCTCTACCATCCAACACAGCCAAAGAATTCAACACTAATAACAAATACAATTTATAACCCGCACATATTGGTCCTATTTCAAAGGTAGAGAGAATTATTCAGAGGTGCGATGCAACCAGAGAGGTGGGGAGATGGAAAGGCAGCCACACAGCAAGCGTCAACATTTGCCTCTGTGGCCCATATATTATGATGATATCGGCTAATTGATTAACTTAGAGTGTGTTTTAGTTGTGGAGGAAACTGGAGAATCTGGAGGAAGCCCACGCAGAACAGGGGGTAACAGTACACAAACGTCACGCAGAAAGGCGTTCGGGGCGGGGATATAACCGCGTCGGGCAGGACCTCTTGCTTTGTGAGGTGCAGTTGTTACTCCTACACAGACACATTGCCCGGTGCGCAAATGTTAAAACGCATCAATAATTATTGTTTCTGCTCACTCACAACCAAATTTGGACATCGTAGGGTTTTAACAACATAAACATGGCCAGACCATTTTGTGGCCGAACCAATAAAGAATAACGTGCGAATCATAATGTTAGCTGCGCTAACCTACGTGTGAACCGAAATGGGAGTTGAAATGGTGCTACTCACGCTCATACCGAGAGCGCGTCTCAGTACCGTGGCCATGTCGAGTGTGAGCACTCACCCCCGTATCCGCCGGACACGTCGATGGTAAAGAAGGAGGAAAAGGCCGAGGAGGGCAGAATGCTGTACGTGATCTGGTTGTTTGGTAGGGAGTCCTCGTCCGTCGCCTGACGCATCGCACCGAGAACACGGATTAGTGCTGCACTGCGCCGTCCGGCCATTCATTCCAATGCACGCAAGATCATATGGCGCGGCCACATTCTTGACTGTGACATGCGCATATTTCTGTAAGATGCATTTACATTTTTAAATTTTTTTTTGCTGGGTAACAGATTGCATATGAGACGATGTACACTTAAAAAGATGGAACGATGAAATCGGTTCAGGTGCAGGAGGTTGGATAGACAGATACACGTTTATTATCTCATCTCATCTCATTATCTGAAACCGCTTAATCCTATATAGGGTCACGGTGAGCCGGAGCCTATCCCGGAAACACAGGGCGTAGGGCAGGAATACACCCGACGACGGGACGCCAGTCCATCGCCGGGCATTGCGGGACAATTTTAGTCTGCGAGCCAATCAACCTATCCAGGAGCATGCTTTTTGGACTGTGGGAGGAAACCGGAGTACCCGGCGAAAACCCACGCGGACACGGGGAGAGCATGCAAACTCCACACAGAAAGGCACCCGAGCCGAGAGATTCGAACCCGGGACCTTCTTGCTGTGAGGCGTCAGCGCTAACCACTGGGCCACCGTGCCGCCCCTACGTTTATTATTAAAAGAGAAAATACTAAATGAGCTCGCAAGCTCGATATGCAGGATTTCTGTAACACAACAAACGTCCTAATAGACCAACGTAACAATGCAAAAAACAGGAAAGTTTTGTAGATTATAATGTCGTAGAGTCATCAGAGATGTTTTCAGGAGGCCTTATTCGAGTTGTGGGTTGACCATGGGTGATTATGATGATGAAAAAATATTTGTATTTCTTTTCACCCCAATTTATTTTGACCAATATCAGTTTCATGACGTGCAGAAACCAGTATCATGATATCAAAAATCTTCCTGAGAAGTGCGCCTATGTGTAAAAGAGAATGCATGTTCACTCATCAACCTCCCATAGATAATAAGGATTCATTTCAGGGTGGAGGGGGGTGAAAGAATAGGCCTAAAAGTACAAGCTCTCTGCGAGAGACGGGCTCAGGAAAGAGAATGTGGAGAGGTGGATTGTGAAGTTGCACTGAGAAGCAGCAGGCAGACGCTGCTCCAGTAAACCAAGGTGCTCTGTCGTAGCTCTCAGTCAACCTTCACTCACTGGGTCGTTGCTCGTTCGCTTCTGATTCCCCCATGGTCTGCAACTCCATTCCCCAAGCTCTACCAATATTTTAGTTCAGGCCTTTCTTCCACTGCAAAGGACTGGCTGCCTCTCTACATATAAAATAAATATTCCCACTTTTTCTATCTAGAGATGCAATGATGTTTAGATACTATATAATCCAATTGGATTAATTGTCATTGTTAGATTTATCGGTCCCAACCCACCGGCCACTGTTTTCCAATATGTTATGATGTTATTGGCCATTTAATGATTGAGTCTTGTTTTAGTTGTGGGCGGAAAACTAGAGAACCCAGAGTAAACTCACAAAAATTGGGGGCGAATACACAAAGTCCACACAGAAAGGCTCCTGAGGTAGGATCGTACCGCCTCGGGCAAGGCCTTTTTTTCTGCGAGGTGCAAATATGACTAACTGTGCCACCAGTAATTGTCCACTGGTGAGAAGTGTCTAGTCTGCTAAGGCTATGGGTGAAAACCTTTGTCTACTCCCTCTTTACGTTTCCTCTGGATCACGTCGAGTCACATGTCAAGGCTGATGATACACGCTGCATTTTGTACAGTGCACCAAAATCGGAGCTGTTAATATTACATATGTGTGTGCGCTCTTACGCTGGGATGGGCAGGCATTAATATAAAGCAATGTGAATCTCAGATTGAAATGCATGCTTCATCTGGCAGAAGGCAATCCTGAAAACTTTAGCCATCCTTTCAGAATAATTTAAGAAAAGTAAATGCTGATAAAAACAGCAATGGTGCCACCGCTTTACCGGCCCTGCTTCACCCTCGTGTGTAAATATGAATTCCGTGACAAGGTCCAGACTCGAACGGTGCTCGATGTGACTTCACTTGCCGAAAATGAAGAATATTTCACATTGATACTTTATTAATAAGAAAATATTTTACTAAGAACTATTTAAGTGCACATCTCTGATTTATTGGTGTATTTATTATCAGGTCATTGAGCGCCTGTAGATTTAACTTTAATTAAAAGTTGCAGAAATATAGCAGCATTAAGACTGTTAGGCAGGTACATATATTTCCAATTTCATTATTTTCTGATTAGTGCGCTATCTGGTAGCACAGGGAGTCAAGTACGGATTGTGTGAGAATGAGAACGGGGTTTAGGATCAATCAATAATCCTATAATTGCTCACCCTGCCTATAGCACTGTGGCGTAATTACACATAATAATAGCCTATTAGCCAAAACATATATGTATATTTACAGTTTATATTTTTTGTGGTGGAAATATTTTATCATGCTGCTTTTTTTGCTTTAGTTGCAGTATATTTAAAGAAGAAAGCAATAAACAAACACAGGGTACACTGTAGCTTTACTTGATTATTACAAAAGGCATCGGCTTGTGTGTATTAATAGCCAATTACCCGGGGTCGTTATTAAAAATGTAGTGGCATAACAAGATCCTATTCATAATTTTATGAGTTTCATCGTTCAGGGGCAAATGCCAGTGCTCTTTAATTGTGTTACATTAGAGGTCTCCTGAAATGTATCCCAGGGCTCACTCATAATTTACTCACTAAGTGGCAGGAGTCAGCTCTTAAATTCGTGTGAACGAAATGAGCCAGTGGAGGATTTTCCAAATCCTATCGGGGTGGGCGAGCCTATCCATAGAACAACCACAGGTGACTTCCTGGCAAAGTGGTACCTATTTTATCCACCTTCGATGGATGATGTGCTGAGTCAGCCTACAAGCAGGATTTTATGCTTCTGATTGCGAGATGCTCACTGTGCCATCTGGCTGGCATCGATAAATATTTCAAATTATCAATGTATGTGTAAGAAATGCAGGTTATAAGCATAAAAAGTAATTCACATTGAAAGTGTCATGCTTGGGTAATTGAATTTTGTGAGGAGCACAAGGACTGAGTGGGAGCTATGGTGCACCAGACATCCATACTCATTTCCGCACAATACTCCTTTCAGGCTTCAACAGCCTCAGTACTTCCTTTGTTTTTTTTTCTTCTAATTTTACAGACGGAGAAAATTGAAAATATAATGGCTATCTAGGGCGGTGCGGTGGCCCAGTGGTTAGCGCTGACGCCTCACAGCAAGAAGGTCCCGGGTTCGAATCTCTCGGCTCGGGTGCCTTTCTGTGTGGAGTTTGCATGCTCTCCCCGTGCCCGCGTGGGTTTTCGCCGGGTACTCCGGTTTCCTCCCACAGTCCAAAAGCATGCTCCTGGATAGGTTGATTGGCTCGCAGACTAAAATTGTCCCGCAATGCCCGGCGATGGACTGGCGTCCCGTCGTCGGGTGTATTCCTGCCTTACGCCCTGTGTTTCCGGGATAGGCTCCGGCTCACCGTGACCCGATATAGGATTAAGCGGTTTCAGATAATGAGATGAGATGGCTATCGAATGAGGTCTCCCTCCTTGAGAACGCCATAAATACTTGCCACAAACAGCTGTTCTTCCTTGGCCTGTCCGACTGATTCTGTTACACGCCTTGAGCGGAAACAGTGATGCACGGCTGTCATTAACAGTGCGCTGTCATCAATCTCTGTGTAAACTGCTCGGGTTGATGAGTGCTTCCAAAAGCTGCTCTTTTGGGATAGCCGTGTCGAGCGATCCTCCTCCCTCCGCCGGATCTTTTACCTCCCACGATTATATGACGACATACATAACCCAGCACAGTTACATTTAGCACTCAGTCACCGCATGCCTGAGGATGCTTCCAACGTGGGACGCGAAACGTCGCGAAGGAGCGACACGACTATCCCAAAAGAGCAGCTTTTGGAAGCAATCATCATACATCGAGACGTAAAAACCTAGATCAGTACGAACAGACTGTGCAACAGCTTCTTCCACCAAGCCATCAGGCTCATCAATACCATGCTACCCCGCCCCTCTTCATCATAACAAACAGGACACAGACGCTCCACCCCCCAAACACTCTTATGCAAACTTTTACGGGCCACTTCACTCTCCTGTATGTAGTCTATATCGTCTGCGTGTGTTACCCTGCCGTGTTGACTGTGTATTCAGCCTTGTTTTGTTTTTGCACCGGAGACCACTAGAAACGTAATTCCGTTCCTCTATATACTGTTATTGTATACGGATGATATGACATTAAAGTTTATCTAACAGGTTTTTCACCCAGCATCAGAGCAATATCCTTCCAGACAACCGGGTTAAGTGAAGCCAGCAAACTGTAGCCTCTGTTCATGAAAATGATTGTTTAAGCTCTGAATAGTAACCTCTATATATAAAAACAAGTTGTGTTTGCTTGCTTGCTTGATCAGGGTGAACTCTGCCAAATCGCAACCAAATCGCACGGGACCCTCGCAGAACGACGGCACTCAGTCCCAGATGGGTCTTTGGTGCCTTAGTGCTCGCCGACAGGGTCTTCTCTGGCCACCAGGACCACTTTCTGTGCCTACGCCCGTGTCCTCGTGGTACGGTAAGCGGCGCCCCCATTACAATTAAAATACCCAGATAGGTGGCCTGGGAACGTTTGGCAGAGTGCCAGGTGCGGAAGGATTTCAACTTGCACCTCCAAAAGAACTTCTGCATCCCGGAGAGGTCAAGGACATTGAGTTCGAGTGGCTCTTGTTCAAGACCGCAATTGTTGAGGCGGTTGTGAAAAGCTGCGGCCTGAATGCAGTTGGTGCCCGTCATGGCGGCAACCCTCGAACCCGTTGGTGGACACCATTGGTGAAGGAAGTCGTCAAGTCGAAGAATGAGGCCTTCTGAGTAATGCTTGTGAATCGCTCTCCTGATTTGACTGAGAGGTATCGACTGGCCAAGAGGGGAGCAGCTAAAGCGGTTGCTGAGGCAAAAGCTCGGGCATGGGAGGAGTTCGGAAAGGCCATGGAAAACGACTTTCAGACGGCTTCAAAGATGTTCTGGCAAAACCATCCGGCGCCTTAGGAGGGGTCGATGGGACGTCGCCCAAGCTGTTTTCAGTAAAGAAGGGAAAACACTGACCTCTACTGAGGTTATAGTTGGAAGGTGGAAGGAACACTTTGAAGAACTCCTTAACCCGGTGGACACGCCCTCCTTCCAGAAGGCAGTGCTGGAAACCTGTGGTGGCGTCGTGTCTATTACTGTGGCTGAAGTCACTATGGTGGTCAATGACCTCCGGAATGGTAAGGCTGTAGGCGTGGATGAGATTCGTCCGGGGATGTTAAAATCACTTGACAGTGTTGAGGTGTCGTGGTTAGCGCACCTCTTCAATGTTCCGTGGAAAGTGGGTTCCGTCCCTCTGGATTGGCAAACTGGTCCCTATTTTTAAGAAAGGGGACGAAAAAGTATGCTCCAACTACAGAGGGATCACACTCCTTAACATCTCAGGTAAAGACTATGCAATGGTTTTGGAGAGGAGTCTTTGACCATTCGTCGAACCACAGATTCAGGAGGAACAATGCAGTTTCCGTCCTGGCCGTGGAACCATGGACCAGCGTTTTGCCCTCTCACAGATAATTGAGGGATCATGGGAGTTTTGCTAACCCAGTCTACATTTGTTTTGTAGATCTGGAGAAAGCCTATGACCGTGTGCCCCGAGATTTACTGTGGAAGGTGCTGTGGGAGTATGGGGTGCCAGTATCTCTTTTGAGAGCAACCCGGTCTCTCTATTCCAAGAGCAAGAGCTATGTCCGTATACTTGGCATGAAGTCGAATCCGTTCAATGTGGCCGTTGGTCTCCGCCAAGGGTGTGTCTCGTCTCCGCTCCTATTCGTGATTTTCATGGACAGGATCTCAAGGCGCAGCCGGGGTATTGAGAGTCTCCAGTTTGGGAGCGTGGAGGCGGCATCGCTGCTGTTTGCAGATGACGTTGTTCTTCTCGCCTCATCGGATTGTGACCTCCGAAGGACACTCGAGCATTTCGAGGCTGAGTGTGAAGTGACTGTGATGAGAGTCAGCACCTCCAAATCTGTGGCCATGGTCCTCTCACAGAAAAGAGTGGGTTTCCCTCTTCAGGTGAGGGGAGAGCAGTTGCCCTTAGTGGAGGAGTTTACATATCTTGGGGTCTTGTTCACGAGTGATGGTAAGCGGGAACGTGAGATTGGCCAGCAGATTGCAGTAGCGTCTGCAGTGATGCGGGCACTGTACCGGTCCGTGGTAATAAAGTAGGAGCTTGGTCCTAGGACAAAGTTCTCGGTTTACAGGTCAATCTATGTCCCTATCCTCACCTATGGTCATGAACTTTGGGTAATGACTGAAAGAACGAGATCGTGGGTACAAGCGGCAGAAATGAGGTTTCTCCGCAGGGTTGTTGGGCTCACTCTCCGTGACAAGGTGAGGAGCACATGTATCCGGGAGAACCTCAGAGTAGAGTCGCTGCTCCTCCGGATTGAGAGGAGCCAGTTGAGGTGGTTCGGGCATCTGGTAAGGATGCCCCCTGGAAGGCTCCCCCGGGAAGTCTACCAGGCACGGCCCACTGGGCGGAGACCTAGGGGCCGACCCAGGACACTTTGGAGGGATTACATCCGTCGGCTGGCCTGGGAACGCCTGGGAATCCCCCAGGAGGAGCTGGAATCTGTTGCTGAGGAAAGGGATGTCTGGTCCCACTCTCCTTGGACTGCTGTCACCGCGACCCTCACCAGGACAAGCGGTTTAGAAAATAGATAGATGGATGGATAAGGGCCGTCGCTATTACAATCCTCAGTTCGGATAAGCAGGGCCGCTGTTAAAATCCCCATCTCATTGTCAGAAACCGCTTATTCTTGCACAGGGTCGCGGTGAGCCGGAGCCTATCCTGACAGAAACAGGGCGTAAGGCAGGGATATACCCCCGATGGGACGCCAGTTCATCACCGGGCACTGCAGGCAATTGAGTCTGCAAGCCACGTAACCTATGCAGCTGTATGTTTTTTTAGACTGTGGGAAGAAACCAGAGTGCCCGGCGAAAATCCACACAGACACGGGGAGAACATGCAAACTCCACACAGAAAGGCTCCCAAGCCGAGATTAGAACCCGGGCCCTTCTTGCTGTGAGGCGGCAGAGCTAACCACTGGGCCACCGTACTGCCTACCATGACTATTTTGTTCATAATAAATACCCACTTTAGCTTTTGCTTTCGTACAGCGTTTTACTCATTTTTATTGCATGTTTTGTTTCGTCATGATTAATTTCACGTTCTTTTCTTGCACCGGGCACCATCGGGTTCATGTTCATGAATTACACGTTTCTTTTTGCACGAGTAAACCATACAATTCACACGGACAACGCACATGGATCAACCATCAAATTTACCCGGGTAACGCCGGGTCGCCCCACCTAGTCCACTATAAAGATTGAGACTGGGGAGATAACGACGGAAAACGAGGGTGGAGTAGCAGCACAGTGGCAATCCCTGGCTAGGTGCTTGCCATCAAATGCTGCTACAATCGCCGTCTCTGTGACCCCTGTCACACCCACCCGCTGTATAACAACACAGTTTTACCATCATATAAATGTATGTAATTTACCCCATAATGAGAATATCTTTAACAAACATGGTAATGATGTGTATACTCATATGAGTTAAGGTTAGCCTGCCCTCTTTGGTTCCCCGCTCTCGTATTTGTTCATTCATGCACACAGAATAATTTACCTTTAACATGCTTTAATGCTCAAAAGGTGAAATTAGCTATCAAACTTCAAAAGCCACGGTTTCGAAATCATAAATCAAAACGACACAACATAATATTTTTTATAATGTCCCATACACCTTCATCAATCGTTTTTGTAAGGTTTAAGTACTCCTATAACCTTGTTACAATTGCACATAATTGTCCACATGTTTGTGTAATTAAACAACATTATCAACACCCGCAAAAATCCTATACAGGGTCGCGGGAGGAGAGGGGACGGAGCCTATCCCGGCAGACTCAGTAGGCCAATTAACCTACGCAGCAGTGTGCTTTGGATGGTGGGATGAGACCGGTGTACCTGATGAAAACCCACGCGGACACGAGGAGAACACGCAATCTCACACTAGATAATTACACGTACTCTTGTATGCCAGAATTAGTGCACGCACATCATCCTGGGATAATCTCTAATGACACAAGTTACTATCCATAAATGCACATTAATTAAAATGTTCAGGTTCCGTTGTTGCAACTTAAGAGCTGGGAACGAGGCTTGCTGCTCCAGTCGTGGCATTATTCTCTCCCGAAATAAAATAATTATACACGGCAGTGTGAGAACAAATCCTTTCGTTACATATTGACACGAATGCTTGAGTGTAAATGTGAAACATAGTTGTCGAAATAGCCACTGGCACGCTCAAACTTTCCGTATTTTTTAAATTCCCTCATTGTCAGTCCGCACTTAATCCTATAGAGGATGACGGTGAGCCTGAGCCTATTCCAGCAGACACTGGGCGCAAGGCAGTGCTATACCCAACACTGGGCGCAAGGCAGGGCTATCCCCAACACAGGACACCAGTCCGTCGCAGGGCACCGACCAATTTAGTGAGGCCAGTAATCCTAGGCAACATTTCCGTGGACTGTGGGAGGAAAACAGAGTACCTGGCGAAAACCCACGCGGACACGGGGGAGAACATGCGGATACTCCAAACAAAAAGCGACCTGAGCTGGAAATCGAACCCAGGTATTCTTCCTGAGGCAGCAGTGGCAATCACTGCGAAAACCATGCCGTCTCGAGTCCATAACCTCTGCGGTGGCAGCTAACTGTCGAAAAACGGACAGCTGGGGAGGCAGTGGCAGCAGCCGGAGTCTCGAGTCACGTGGACGCGCGGGAGCCCGTGCGTGATGCGAAGGCCTCCGCCGCAGGGGGGGGGGGCACAGAGGCCTTGTCATTGGGGG
>JAZEWT010000012.1:9484013-9506175 GCA_036362905.1 Mordacia mordax
CCCCTCGGACCATATAACACCGTTGTACAACGTGGAGGTCACTCTTCTGGCGCTGTGGTACCTCAGATAATGGAAGATGTAGCCACACCCTATGAATGGCTGACGGAGACGTCACCTATAGAGGAAGTACATAAGGCGATCCAGAGGCTGAGACCAGGAAAAGCACCGGGCAGAGATGATCTTCCAAGCGAAATGCTGAGGGAAGCTGGTGCTTGTCTACAGACTGCCCTGTATGACATTATAACAGTGGAGCACAGGAAGGGTCTCGCAAGAATGGAAGGATGTTCTAGTGGCGCCCCTCTTTAAGAAGGGGGACCACACCGATTGTAATAACTATTAGAGCATTTCGATCCTGAGTGTGCTGGGAAAGGTCCTGACAAGGATCATTCAGCATCGCTTTGCTAGGCACGCTGAGGAGAGGCTTGCAGAACCTCAATGTGGCTTCAGGCCGGGGTGGTCTTGCACAAACGCCAAATTCTCTGTCCGGTTGCTACAGCAGAGACGTAAGGAATTCCAACAGAACCTGCATCTCTGCTTTATTGACCTGGTCATGGCCTACAAGGCCATTAGTAGGCCAGGGCTGTGAATTGTTCTTTGTTCTTTTGGGATACCTGACACCCTGCTCACCATCATTATGGAGTTTCATGAGGGTGGGCAAGGCCGGGTAAAGCTACGTGGTCGGGAGCAATTCCTTCTTCACCTCTAGGTGCGACAGGGATTCCCTCTGGCTCCTAAATTATTCAACATATTTTTTGACCACATAGTTCAAGATGCTTTCCATGGATGTTTCAGTGGAATTTCCGTTTGGTACAGGTACAGTGGGAGGCTGATCGATGCCTGGGTGTGGTCAAAGGTTGACTCCCTATTGACCAACCATGTTATCTATGCCGATGATTTGATGATCTCTGCTCATTCTGAGAAATTGGGGGCTCTAATGTTGAACTTGCAGAATGCCACAAAGAGGTGGGGTCTTACCATCAGTCCCACTAAAACAAAGCACCTGTCTGGGTATTTAGTTCCATCGAGAACTCCACCTCCTTAGCTCTCCACGCGTGACGGGGCAGTTGTGGAGACTGGAGAATTTTCCATACCTAGGCAGTGTGCTTACGGCCACGTCCAGTTTAAGAACGTAGGTCTCACTCCGAATCAATCGGGCAGCATTATTGTTTCATTGGTTGCGTAACGCTGTGTGATAGCTGCCTGGCTTGTCGCTCCACATGACGCTTCGGATCTTTTCAGCTGCGGTCATGCCCTCTCTTCTTGATGCTTGCAAAACGTGGACCCCCTGGCGGAACATCTTCGCCATCTTGAAGTTTTCCGGCTGGCCTACCTACAACCATCCTGGGTTTAACCAGATTGAATTGTGTGAGGAGCTCACAAAGATCTTGACAAAGTCCCATTAGTGAGTTACTCTGGCAGGCGAGGCTGCGGTGGCTGGGTCATGTAGCCCGCATGCCCAGCCACCACATGCCCAAGCATTTGCTGTTTGGCTGGATAGAGGGGGGCTAAACGGGCGCAGCACGGGCTAGAAGAAGAGATGGACTGATGTGGGACGAGAAGACCTGGAGCTGAGTGGACTTGCTGAAGACTGATACCAGCGGTGTCAAGATCGACCTCTGTGGAGGAGGATCGTGAAGAATGCTATGGGGCAGTTGGAGGCAGTCGCCCTCCAACAGCAATGGAGGGCAGAGGAGCGGCGCTCACAACAACGAGCGGAGCATCCACTGGCAAAAACACAGCAAGCTGGCACAGTAGGGAACATAAATGGCGTATCTGTCAGTCATCTTAGTCAGGCAACCCATAACACCTGGGTCTGTCCCGTGACCTGTCAGTGAGCCTTCGACACTTCACTTGGCTTAAATCTGCATATGGCCTGGCACAGGCGTCGTGGTGACGTCACCACTATTTAGTGGCGAATGGCTGTTATTGTTGTTGTGTTTGCGGGTATATGTACATATTCTGATGTAATTTGTTTTCAATTTACCAGTCAGAAGGCAGCCGAGTGATGTATTGTGAAATTTCTCTCATCTCTCATCTCATCTGAAACCGCTTAATCCTATATAGGGTCACGGTGAAGCCGGAGCCTATCCCGGAAACACAGGGCGCAAGGCAGGAATACACCCGACGACGGGACGCCGGTCCATCGCCGATGTTGTGAAATATTTTGACATTAATTTGTTGGCGTATTTTTTTTATGTTTTTCTGTTCTTTGTGTTGTAGAGTCTACTGTAGCTGCAGCTATACTTGTTAATTGAGCGAATGTTAACTGTAGATATTTAGTGCGTGGCTTTTCTGTGTGTGTCTGTGAATGTTTGTGGTGCTGGTGGCTTACGCCATCACCGAAGATGAACATCAGTGGAGAGATGCAGGCAAGGATGATGGGTCAGATGCCTTCTATGACCTGTCCCAGGTACTGGCTAAAGTAGCTCCTCAGGATAATAGTATCCTGCTAGGTGACTTCAACGTCAGAGTGGGTCATGATGCAGACTCCTGGGCTGGAGTGACTGAAAGGCATGGGCCAGATCAGCTTTAAAACAATGGTTGACGGCTGCAAGACATCTGTGCACCCCATGGGCTTTTCATTATAACACACTGCTCATCGGTGCATAAACACAATATCATCGATGCATGCCGAGTCCAAGCAAGAACATATCATGGACTGTATAGTGACAGAAAAGCAGATATGGGTTTATGTCCGTCACACCGGGACCTCCCGTGGAGCTGATCTGTTGTCTGACCATTGGCTTGTCATATTTAAAATGTGCCTACTATTTGGTTACATTATCAGCAGGGAAGCAAGGCTAACAAGCAGCTCTGCAAACTACCAGTTTCCTGACTACTTTTGAGTGTATTGCAGCAGACTTAATCATTCAATCATTGTTACCTTGGTTTTATTTATTTTATTTTTTATAATTCTTAATTGGTTGCTAATCATTGTATTTTACACTTAAACCATTGCGGCCTTCTCTAGTGAGAATGACTGAAGCCTTGTCACGTGTTGCAACAGCTGGGCGCCGACTTCCACTGCATCTCTCTGCTGGTCTGAAGCAGTATTTGCACCTCACTCGCCCCACAGCAAAACCCCATGCTGACCCTCACCTCACAATCACTCATTTAACCCTCCACATCTTCCGCTATATAGTTATTATCATTAACCTCATTGCCCACTTACCGTGGGTGCTGTTGCTTTTGCTGTACATTATTAACTGCGAGTGCTTAGCGCGTTTTTGCAGATCATTCTGGGTGTGTTTTTAATCGTTTTTTATTTGTTTATTTTGTTTAATTCTTTTTCTTAATGCTTATAAATCGAAATCATGAATTTAACGCCATTTATTGCGGCTGAGATTTCCAACTGTGACTCTTATCCATTCCTCCCGCCATTCAGGAATGTGCCGCTCTCTAGGTTGATTGTCCTGCTGACTAAATTACACTAGGGGATGTGCCTGTGATGTGTTGGCATCACATCCTGGGTGTGGCCCTTCCTTGCGCCCCATGTCTCCTGCGGTGGGCTTCGGCCCCTATTTGATATGATCACCTACACTTGTGCTGCTCTAAAGAGCATGATTCCTATATCAGTCCCCTGTACCTTCAGCCTTCTAGCCATTTGCTAAAAGCTGATGATACTTCGATACCCTCATTACATCCATTGCGGTGCTGGCAAACAAAAGCCCATGATACTGCCTACAATTCATTTACCTACCCCTATCCCTGTATTAAGCCTTACATATCGATTGGCAAGGCAACAACAAGTAAGACCTGTTGCAGCTCAAATTGCTTGCGAAAAATACCGTGGGACAGTGCCCCTCTTCCAGCACGCACATTGCCTGCAATTGAAACCCACTTTGCCCCGCTCAATGTGCGCTCTCTGAAGACCAAAAAAAGGCCCACTCATTGCTGAGGTGATTATGGACAACGCCCTGGATCTGCTCGGCCTAACAGATCTGGCACCATCAAGATGATTTTCTCACATTGAATCAGGCTCTAGCACGGGACTTTGCACTCCATCAGAAGGCTCGTTCCCATAGTGGCGGTGGTGGCCTTGCAATCCTCCACCATGTTACTATCAACATCTGACCAATACCAATGCTGGCCTTCAATTTATTCGAGCATATGTCTCTGGTTTGGAGGTCGGCTCAACCTGTGAAGTTGGTGCTGCTCTTTTGCCCACGTGGAGCTTCCACTGCTTTTATCAATGAACTGTCTGAGCTGCTTTCTAAGATGTGCTCCAGTTATAAAAGGATCCTGATTCTGGCGATTTCAACATGCATGTTGACTCTCTATAGAGCCCTCTTGCAAGGGATCTCATTGCACTCTGAACTCACTTGGTTTCACTGAACACGTGACATCTGCCACTCACAGATGTGGCCATACTCTCGACTTGGTTTGCTAATGGTGCATATCAGTAATCAACCTGTCCGTCACTGATCCTGGTCTGTTTTATCACTCCACTGTGCAGTTTGATCTTCAAATATTGCCTCCCATTTCCATCACCAAGCACCAAATCAAATTTCAAAACCTTAATGCCCTCACTCCAGACATATTCACCGCAACTTTCAAAAGTCCATCAGTCTGCCTCGGCTCATGCCACCTCTTATACAACAGTAGAAACTTACAACAGCATGCGATCAAGCATACGGGATGATTTGGCCCCGTTAAAATTATGCTCTGTCTTAGGATGAAACCCTTCCCCTGGTATACTGCTGAACTCTGGGATTTCAAGGCAAATGCACGCAGGGCCGAACAGACTTGGAGAAAATATGGCCTCACCGTTCAAGCCCATATATTTAAGGAACAGATCAACCGCTACCGGAAGGCACTTAACTGCACCCGTACCAACCATGTTGCAGCATTCTGGCTGATACCTGCAACAAGCCAAAGATTAATTTCTTATCCATTAATCATCTCCTTCAACCAACCAGGCAATCACTCTTACCTCCATTCACGAATAAACATCAGGCAGATCCGTTAATTTAGTTTTTCTCAGAAAAAAAACGAAGCCCACCGTATCCCTACCCAGCCTCAACTGCCAACCAATACCTCAATAAATGTTCCTCCACCTACTTTGATCTCAAAACTCATGAAATTTTCTGAGTTATTGGAATCCGATTGTCTCTTTATTAGCTACCAGATCTCGGCCGACAAACTGCTCCCTGGACCCCTTCACATCCAAAATCATCCGGGCAAATTTTTAATCCCTTGCCACTTTCGTCGCTAATCTCTTTAATAATTCACATTGCTCTGGCATCATTGCCCCACGATTCAAATGTGTCGCAGTTCCCCCCCTGCTTAAAAAACCTGGCCTCGATTGCAACATCCCTGATTATTATTGCCCCACCTGAAATCTATCATTCCTCTCTAAGGTCGTTGAACATACAGTAGCCGTGCAACTCTAGAAACACGTCCTCAATAATGACCTTCTCAATCTCTTCCAATCTGGGCTCAGATTCAGCCATAGTACTGAAATTGCTCTGCTCAAAGTAGTTAATGAGCCTACTCATCGCTGCTGATGAAGGTTTGCCAAGTATTCTTATCCTCTTGGACCTGAGCGCTGCCTTCGATAGCACCCGATCTTACTTGAGTGACTGGAGGGTATAGAGGTCTCTGGCAGTGCCCTGCATTGGCTGAGCTCCTATCTCGCACACTGGAAACAGTTCGTCAGCCTCGGAGGACAAAACTCAGAGATCCATCCTGTTTTGTCTGGAGTTCCTGAGGGTTCAGTTCTCGGCCCACTCCTCTTCAGCATTTACATACAACCACTTGGCCATATCCTGCGCAACTTCAATCTCAGCCTCCATTGCTATGCTGATGACATCCAAATCTAATCCATGCAAAGCCAACCGTCAATGCGTCTGGTCTTTGCATGTCATCATCACTGTTAACTGTGATGAGCCTATTTTCATCTCAGAAACATCCAGTCACCCATTAATGCTGAGAAGCTAATACACATCTCCATATTTTCACGATTCGATTACTAGAATGCATTACTCCCTGGCACCCCTGCCTCCCTGATCAATCATCTCCAACGTGTACAGAATGCGGCTGCTAGAGTCCTCACTCACACACCCATCCACGATCACATATTCCCAGTACTTATGTCTCTCCACTAACTACTGGTTAAATATAGGATTTAATTCAAGATCCTCTTCCTCATCTACGAAGCTTTCACTGACGCTGCTCTGACATACATCCGTGACCGACTTCAGGCACCCTCCTCAACATGATAACTTCAATCTTCCAATGCGGCCTTGTTGCATGTTCCGAGATTTCACCTCAATTTGATGGGTGAAAGAGCCTTCTTGCACGCTGCTCCCAGACTTTGGAAAGCCCTTCCATTGGATATCCGATCAGCTGAGTTCCTGGGCATCTTAAAATCTCATCTCAAGACTTACTTTGTTCCGTAAGGCTTTCAAGTCCTCTGGCTAGGACTGTTAATATGGCTCACTGTAGTTGTGCAAGGATGATGGCTCGCTGCCGACCTGCGCCTGCTCGGAAATATTTAGCGCTTCCTTGTTTGTTGAACAATTTTTTTTTATTGCTTACTTTATGTCCTCGAAATTATAGCCATTATTTGACTTTCAGTTTAACTGTTTTGATGTTGTTGTTGTTGACATGCCATTCTCTCCACAGCACTGTTTTATGCCGTTGTTGTTGCTGACATGCCGTTCTCCCCACAGCTGTGTGCAGTGCCGTCGATTGAAAAGTGCTCTAGAAGTGCAATTATTATTATTATTCCTCCACGGTGGTACTGCGAGTCGACTTAGAATCCCATTCAAACCGACAGTGGCCTGGTGTCAGCTAGCTGATGAGCGAGAATTTCATCACTGCTTGCAGCTGGGACTGGCATCCTCCACTACTTTTGATGGCAAGGGGAAACATGTGAGGTTCAATACTGTGGCTTAAGCAGCTAGAATGGCTGATCTGGGTACATGATCCAGACCTCCCCAGAAATGTTGGCTGATGCAGAAGGTGGTTTAGCTAGTCGAGAGAAAGCTACAGGCTTGCTCCCACCAGCTACAACATCCGACATCTGAGAATGAAGATACTTACCATAGCCTTTGCTCGAAGGTTTGGAGAGCTATGCTGTGATGCAAGGATGAGTGGTAATCGCGAGCCGCCGAATAGATGGAGTCTGCCTCAATAGCTCGTGATTGCAAATCCGTCTTTAATTCCATCACGAAATAACTTGCAGCGCTACATCTATCACCATCCATAAGAGAAAGAATGGTAATTCAATCTCCAGCCCCCCATGAACAGGTCTGCAGGTTTATAGAGAATTTCACAGATGTCGTGGGGGAGGTGGAATCTGTCGGCACAAATAATATCATGGGGAAAGATAGAGATGATACTGCTGAGGCTGCAATACTTTCGATGAAGTTGCGCCCCTTGCGAGTGGCTGGCTCAGATACCATCTGCTGAGGAAGTACATAAGGTGATCCAGAGCCTAAGATCAGGAAAAGCACCAGGCAAAGATGATCTCCTGAGCCATCTGCTGAAGGAGGGTGACGTTTGTGTACATGTACAGACTGCCGTGTGTGACATCATCACGAACGTCTGGAGCACAGGACCGGTTCTGCAGAATTGTTGGAAAGATTCCCTGGTGGTTCCCCTATTCAAGAAGGGGGACCACAACGATTGTCTCATCTCATTGTCAGAAACCGCTTAGTCCTGTACAGGGTCGCGGTGAGCTGGAGCATATGCCGGCAGGCACAGGGCGCAAGGCAGGGACACACCCACGATGGGACGCCAGTGCATCACCGGGCACTGCGGGCAATTTAGTCTACAAGCTAATTAACCTATGCAGAAGCATGTTTTTTAGACTGTGGGAGGAAACCGGAGTGCCCAGCGAAAACCCACGCGCACACGGGGAGAGAACATGCAAACTCCACACAGAAAGGCACCCGAGCCGAGATTCGAACCTGGAACCTTCTTGCTGTGAGGCGACAGCGCTACCCACTGGGCCACCGTGCCGCCCTTGTAACAACGACTATGGGCATTCCCCTCCTCGGTATACCAGAAAGGTCCTGGTAATGATTATTTTAAATCGCCTTGCAAAGCACCCTGCGGAAAGGCTTACCGTACACCAATGTGCTTTCAGGCTACAGCTGTCCAGCATAGACGCCATATTTTCTGTTTGTCTGCGATAGCAAAGGTGTAGGGAATACAACAAGACTCATATCTCTGGTTTATTGACCAGTCAAGGCCTATAATACCATTAATTGGTCAGGGCTTAAAGTTATTCTTCATGCATTTGGGATCCCTGGCTCTCTGCTCACAATCATTAAGGACCTCGATGATGGTCGGCAGGACCATATAAAGCTGTGTGGCCAGGAGTATGAGCCATTCTATGTTCACCGTAGGGTGCGGCGGGGATGCTCTTTGGCCCCTACATCATTTAACAGCATCGACCATGAAGTTCGAGAAGCTGTCCATAGCTGTACCAGTGGAATCTCCATCTGGTACGGGTTAAATGGGAAGCTGATTGAGGCTCGGATACAGGCAAGCGATGGCTCCCTATTCGTAAACTCTATTATGTATGCTGATGATCTGGTGATTGCTTCTCACACCAAACCAGGCACCTGCCTAAATATTCCATGCCACCAAGTACTTCACCCCCCTCCCCAGCTCCCCATATGTGATGGGACAATTGTGGAGAGAGTGAAGTTTTCATATCTGGGCACTGTTCTTTTGACTGGATCCGGTTTGACAGTTGAGGTTTCACTCCGCAGCATTATCGTTTCATCAGCTACGTAAGCTTGTGTGGAAGCTGCCTGGCTTGTCACTCAAGAAGAAGCTCCGGGTCTTCTTGGCAAAAGTGATGCCCTTTCTTTTATACAGCTGTGCAACGTCGACGCCTCTGAAAGAACAACTGTGCCTGCTTGAAACTATCCAAAGGACCTGCCTACGTTTCATCATGCATTTAATCAGAATGGATTGCGTGAAAAGCTCACAAATTCTTAAAAGATCAAGACATGTTCCTATCAGTGAGCTTTTCCAGCAGGCTTTGCTGCATTGGCTGGGTCATGTAACCTGCATGCTCAGCCACCAGATGCCCAAGTAACTTCTGTTTGGTTGGATAGAGAAGACTAAATGGGTGCAGCACAGGCTGGAAAAGAGTGGGCCAGATGTAGTGTCGAAGGATGTGAAGCTATTTGGCCTTGCCGATGACTGAAGGACGCTACTGGGCAATTGGAGGTAGTTGCGCGCTAACAACAACAGAGGGCGGAGGAGCGATGCTCACAACAGTGAGCGGAGCGCCAGGCAGCTAAATCTCAGCTATTTGACAGAGTAGGGAGCACAGGTGATGCCTCGGCCAGTCAGCTCATTCAGTCAGTCCATGGCACCTGGGTTTGTCCCTTGACCTCCTATTAGTGGGCCTAAGACACTTAGTATTGCCTAAAAGTGCATTTGGCCTGGCACAGACCCCGTGTTGATATCGGCACCACACAGTGGTGAACGACGATTGTTGTCTGCGGTGTTGGTGCTGTTCACGCTGTTTGCGCTTTTTTGCACTGTTTTCGGTGCCGGTGGTCTCGGTTGTATTTGTGGTGCTCGTGGTGTTGGCGGTGTCGGGGTATTTCACCGTGAGGTAGTACTCTGGGTAGGTCTCGTAGTCGAGCGGGTTCACCAAGCGCAGCGTGACGTCGGTACGTCCACGCACGGCGCCCGGTGACACAAGGAAATCGGCGGTGTGCTGTCCCACGAGCTGCAGCGTGAAGTCACTGTTCACTCCCTATGGGGGGGGGAGGGGGCGTGGAGATCCGCACCACGTTACTAAGTCAGGGGTCTCCTCAAGAGCTATACAGATCAATGCACTCGATTCGGGTGACCCCTCAAGCCAACAAAATCTACTACATTGAAAACATTATTTTAAAATAATTCTATTCTGCATTGAAATCAAGAACTTTAGTGGTAACAATGAATCGAATTAACAGTTGAAGTAACAAAAACACCTTATTACAACAGACACCATAGATTTTCAACCAACAACATTCATTCTAAGTGCAATGTATGCTTAGCTATTCAAATAAGTACTGGTCTGAATTGAAACCTCCACAATGAAATGCAATCCAATTCGCAGAATGCTAGGTATCCATTGCTAAATAGGTGTGGGACATATCTATCAGATTATAAAAATGCATCCTTCACACTTTGGCAATTATACAGGTGTTAAGATCTTCAAACACCAACTATTTACGTTATCAAAGCTTTTTGTTTGCATATTTTGCCACAATTATATATTGCAAATTGGACACATTGTGAAAGGTGTCTATTTGGTGTTTTAAAATTTAACACCTGTATAATTGCTAGAAATAGTAAAACCGTTTATTTTTCATATGTATATTGGCAAAAGTACCCATGGGTATTCATATTTTTTTGATGACGTTAATCAACCAGATTTTTATTTCATCCAATATTATTAAAAATCAAGAACGGATAAGAGTAATGTTGTGTGGATATCATGTTGAACTATATTAAAAACACAGTGGTGACCAATATTACACCTCGTCCAAACATAAATCTCAAGTGATGTTAAAAATATGAGTGTTTATTTGACCCAGCATGATCGATTTGGGGCAGCCCATGCCAAGTGCTCTACAAAAGACAGGCTCAGGAAGGTGTTCTCCCGGCTCATTTGGTCACTTTACGGGAGTGCTAAATCGTGATGCTGTGGCCACCAATTTCACGCACGGAAAATCTCCCAAATTGCACGTTTTTGGGATATGGAAGGGAGCAGCGTGGCCGTGACGTTAACTCTGAGTGATTGTGACGGGTGTTGATTGTTTAATGAGTGCTTGCCCAGTTGTGTGTGGCAGATGGAAGCAGGAGTCTTACAGACAACGTGCTTGCGTGCTGAGGATGTTTTCTAATTAATGTAATATCTAAAATAAGTTGAAAACACTAGCGGCTGTGTTAGCATGTGTGAAGAGTGATTGTAACATATATAAGGATATCTCCCTCCTCAATGTGTCAGAAAACGTTCTGACAAAGGTTAAACTAACATCTCCTTGCCAAGCATGCTGAGGAGAGGCTTGCAAAGTCCCAAAGTGTTTTCAGGCCAGGGTCGTCCTGCACAGACACCATCTTCCGAATTGTATGGAATTTCAACAGGACCTACATTTCTGTCTATCGGTACCTTATTGGCAGTAGAAATATGTAGTTGGTGTTTTACGATCTTCACACTCGTATTATTGCCACAAATGGTAAAACCTCTTCTTTACACCTATATTTCTGTTTCATTGACTTAGTCAAGGCGTATAGTACCAATCATGCACCAGGGTTTGAAGGTTATTCTTTGTGCTTTCGGGGTACTTGCCTCTGCTCACAATCATTAAGAATCTTCATGATGCGTGGGTAGGTCTGGAAAGATTTTCATGGTCCGAGTAATTTCCTGTTCACTTTGGGATGCGAAAGGAATGTCTTCTGGCTTCTAAATTATCTAACATATTTGTCAACCATGCAGTTCAAGAAGCTTTTCATGGCTGTACTAGAGCAATGTCCATCTGATACAGGTACAATGGGAGGCTGTGTCGTCAAAGGATGGCTCCTTATTAGTCAATATATGCTAATTATATGGTAATTACTACTCACTCTGAAAAGTTGAGGGCTCTGCTGCTGAACCAGGCACATACCACAAAGAGGTAACGTATTACCATCGGCTCCAGCAAAACAAAGCGCCTTCCTGAGTATTTTGTGTCATCAAACACTCCACCTCCTTAACGCCCCAATGAGTAATGGCGTATTTGTGGAAAGAGTGGAGACATTTCCATATCTGGGCAGTACACTTATGACTACCTATGATTTGGCAGTAGAGGTTTCACTCTGATTCAGGCGAATGGCATTATTTTTTCACTGGCTGGTTATGCTATGTGGAAGCTGCCTGCTATGTTTTACTTGAAGCTCCAGGTCTTCACCACAGTGTACCCTGTCTTCTCTTTGCTTGCAAAACATGGACACCTCTAATGGAACATCTGTCAGTTTGAAATGTTCAGGCTGACCTCCCTATGATCTATCCTGTATTTAACAAGGCTGAATTGTCTGAGGAGATCATACATTTTTTAAAGATCTGGACATAGTCCTGTCAGTGAGCTCCTCCATCAGGTAAAGGCTGCATTGTTTAGGTCATGTAACCCACATGCTTAGTGACCACATACCCAAGCAGCTTCTGCTTGGTCGGTTAGAGGGGGACAAATCAGATTGGCACGACTTGGAGGTGAGTGGCCTTGCTAAAGACTTGTATCAGCAGTGTCAGGATCAGCCTCTATGGAAGAGGCTTGTGAATGACACTATTCGACATTTGAAGGCCTTCCAACAATAGTAGAGGGCAAAAGAGCAATTCTCACAACAATAGACAGAGCGCCGGGTGGCTAAATTACAGCAAGCTGGCACAGTAGAGACCACAGGTGGTGCATCTGCCAGTCATCTCAGTCAGGCAACCCATGAAATCTAGGTTTATCCCATAACTTGCCAGCAAACCTTTGACACTTTACGTGGCTTTAAAGTGTATATTACCTGGCACGAGCTCTCGGGGTGTCACCACTACTTAGTGGTGATTGGTTGATGTTTTTGGGGAGCGGTGACACAAGGCTCAGAGCTCTTTGTTACAGCGAATCTCTGGATTTCTGATTCGGTTTCTAACTTTGATGCACAGCGTCAGAGGAGATCTCATCTTAATTAAAAGTGTCTGACAAGGTGTGTCGACATGAGCAGCTGAAAAACAAGGATGCGCGATCGTGATGATAGCCTCGCCACCACCCTGTCACGCTTCTCTAAATAGGTGTTCACACTGAAATCACTTCACCAGTCGTCAGAGCAACAGTATATGTACGTGTGTACATATATGTGTTTGCTGGTGGCAAGTTTGAAAATGTCCTTATTAAATAATCTTCTGATAAAATCTACAAGCATTGCTAATCTGCTGTACTCCAATGCCCAATCGATAGGTTGACATCTCACTCGCTTCCTGAGACACAACTTAGTGACAGCCGATCCATAGCAAATAACTAATCCGTTAGCCTACGAAGCCTCGCTGTTCCCCAGATGTGGACGTACATTTTCCTTGCGCTTATGACAAAATTTGAGCACCGCGAATCTACGCGTGCACAAGAGACGGGCGGATTCCGCAGGCACGCATACGAGAGGACGAGCGTGTACACGCGGTGACACGCACACGCAGCCCACCGTGACCACGGACGGCTCAGCAGCTCATGCGGTCACGAGCCGCTTCCTTGGCCAATCCGCTCCCAAGGGATGACGCTTGCTTGTTTCATAAATTACTTTACACAGGGCAATTTAAAACTGAACATTTGTAACAATTAATGACTTTGTTGACTTGACAGTTTATTTGCGGAGAGCAGGCCAGACTGTTTCTCGCCTTTTGCGCGTCATGCAAATGCTGCTACATTATGTTTCATTAATAAAGCCAGAAACATAAATGCTACTGAAAAAATTTCATACTGCTATTAAATTATGTGATCGACTTCATAGCACCGATATTTCCCTCAGCGTGTAGATAAAATAACATTTTTATTTATTGCACTTTTCTAAAATTCACGGTGCCATTTAATATTGGCAGAGTGGAGATGGCTAATGTGACGACACAAAATGTCTACATAATGAGAGATTTATGCTTGTATGTGATGCGTGTATGGACTAATACAGGAAGAATTTCAAACAGTTTTGAAAGGAGAGAAGAAGAGGATAGGAATTGCTCCACACTCTGAATGCAAATTCCCACAGTTCCATCCCCAGCGGAGGCAACAAAATTGAAAGTACCACTGCCCCAACGTAAATTAGGGTCAAGTCCATTGCTTCATAGCAGCATCGATGGAAAAAGAGGTCTTAATGCAAATGTAATGGCTGCTTTGTAAAAAAACAAAACAACGGGACCCGCAATTCATACATTTTCTCTGAATTTTCTTATTCCATTTTTTGTGTTGGATGTATGCATAGAAACAAAATAAAGCCATTTATTTAAATGTTTACTAGAAAGAGAGTCGGCACGATGTGTCAAGGTCACTTGGCACACACACGCTCGTGTACTATACATGCGTACCCTCCACAGATGAAAACAAATACGAATAGCCGCATGCACACTCGAATTAACACACGCGGATTATTACCGTAATACAACACGTCTCGCGTTAAATACATCTGTAGCAGTAGTATATTTTCAAACTTATTTCCAAAACTAAATACACGCAGAAACACAAACCCGCACTTACAGATGTGCAAACGTGTCCACCCGCGTGTGGTTTAATGTCAGACTGCATGGCAAAGCTGTGCCACTGCTCAAACAGCAAGAGGGTGCAACTCCCATCCTCCTGCCTTGCATGCGTGGCTTGTAATGACCACATTGCATGTACAATTATCTCAGCATTTCCAGACCACCAGCTCAAGAGCTAATCATGGGCCATGTTACTGTTTCGGTCACCAACTCAAAGTTGTGGCCGTCCCAGTTGGCAGCAGTGATACAGACAAAACTATATACCGGTTTTAACTTGATTAGGATTCATTAGCAGAGTACAACCAGCCCCACGTATGTATTCAGCCTCTACTCATTTTCGTGTTGTGATGGGTTTCATTATTACATATAATAAGCATTGGATTTTATCCGGCTGGCAATCTGTACAAACTCAATATTGGGCTCGCAAGATACTGCCGTTTTTTTCTGTTCACCATCATCATCAGCCATGGCCAGATAAAGACCTCTCCGAGCCATCACAATCGCTCATGGTCCTGTGATGTCACAATTCACGAGTAGATATATATTTCAAGGTCATTTTCGTGCCCTCTTACACACCTGGTCCTTGTCGACAACCTGGATGAAGAGTGGCATGGCGAACCCGACCTGAGCCAGCTCGGAGACAGTGAGCGAGTATTCCGAGCGGTTGAACGTTGGGGCGTTGTCGTTCTCATCCAGAACGATCACACCAAATGTGGTCTCCACTAGCGCGTTGCTCAGTCCCCCGTTTTCCAGTATCTCGGTGGCCTTTGAACAAACGACAAAAGTCAAACTTTCCCACGGCGCAAACCAGAACTTGTGTGTAGCAGTCATCACAATTGAAAGATGTGAAATTAGCAGTGGCAATTCTACTTTCATATGGCAGCAACAAGTCTGTTAATGTCAATTGCTGCTGGTATCTAAAAAAGGTGGTATCGGTTTTATTTAATCTACAATGGTGATGATGAACCTACACCCATAAGTGAAACTACACCACCCCAATAATCCAATGTCCGATTTACCACTGGCATTTAAAGATCGCACTCACCATCTCAATATTCTTCCATGGACTGACCACTGCCTATATCACCCCCGAATCTTACTCCACTCCCCTCCACGTACTCTCTGCTCCAGCAACAAAGCTTTATTTTTAAGCCCCAACTGAACTTTCACTCAGTGGGAAGTCAAGTTTTACTCCTCCGCTGTGTCCATGATCAGAAACTCCTTTCTTTCCTTTAATAATAATAATTATTATTATTGCACTTCTGGGGCACCTTTCACCACAGGGTCACAAAACACTGCATTAAAACATCTGTGCCATTGATTCAATATCCATTTTCAAACCCAGTCTCAAGATGAGCCATATTTTCTCTGCCTATGTCTGTCGACCTCTCTATGAAATCACTTTGACCGCTGTGCAGGGTCTTTAGAAACAATCGCATATATGGATCCTAAGTGCACACTGCATCGGTTGATATGTGCAGCGCTCTTCCATAAGCACCTTGTCACTCAACATAACATAACCCTAAAGCAATACAAAAAAGTGTATACTGAGCTTTAAAAAGTGATACCCTTTAAAATAATTTCACTTGGTAGGTTTAACATTATTATTACTGTAATGTAAAACAAATATCATTATTGTGATTATCCTATACAACATGTAGAAAATATGCATTTTGTTATTTTTCATGAGCATCAGTATTGTTGGGCGGCGCGGTGGCCCAGTGGTTAGCGCTGTCGCCTCACAGCAAGAAGGTCCCGGGTTCGAATCTCTCGGCTCGGGTGCCTTTCTGTGTGGAGTTTGCATGCTCTCCCCGTGTCCGCGTGGGTTTTCGCCGGGCACTCCAGTTTCCTCCCACAGTCCAAAAAGCATGCTGCTACATAGGTTGATTGGCTCGCAGGCTAAATTGCCCCGGAGTGCCCGGCGATGGACTGGCGTCCCATCGTCGGGTGTATTCCTGCCTTACGCCCTGTGTTTCCGGGATAGGCTCCGGCTCACCGTGACCCTATATAGGATTAAGCGGTTTCAGATAATGAGAGATCAGTATTGTTGAGGAGCGTGCAGTGTGACTCTACGTCTCGGTAGCTGATGAAACTGGCACAAAGGCCACGCGCTTTGTGGGATCAGGGCCAATGAGCAAACATGTTATTTTACCAAACAATGTGGATGTGGCTTTGGGACCCTGAAAGCTAAGATTCATTAATCAATCTGTGCGCTGTGTGGGCAGGAGCGCAGATCGCATTTTGCGTTCCTGTTTCAGTAAAACACGTCTGCCCTCAATGCTCGCGGCATAATCATCACCCTACGCTAGTGCCACGGGTAGAATCACCACCATTTTTTACAGATCCTACAGAAACTCGGCAAGTGCTCACCTGATTTAAATGAAACATATTACATCAAGCAGTGCTCGAATCTACTGAAATATTTCATTGCAGTCATCTGCTCAGATTATAATTATGATCAGATGGACGCATCGGATCGATACATAATTTAGAAGTGTTGAAGTTTTATCAGCTGCAGTGGTCACATAAACATTATTGTAAGTTTGCTCCGTGTGCATCACTTGACAAACCGGACACCCTAGTAAATAAGAAGACCCATGAAAGCGTATGTATACACTGTGCGTACGCTCAATTAGCCATCCAATAGCATTTTGCATCACAGATCTTTCAATTCGGCGACATCGGGAGGTTGAAATACATTTTAAGTTCTCGTCTGTGAGATCTCTAAATCATTGTGGGAGATTATGGGTCTCAATATAATGTAAAAAACGATTGAAATAAGAAAACATCATGATACATTGGATTCCTCATGACCGCAAGTGTTGGTTGTGATGCTAATTATCTGTAATAATGGGGTGCACTAATTACTTTATGCCACCTATGACAAATCAATAGCACACGCTTTGAGTTCATAGCATTCAAATCAGAAGAGTTTAGAGCTGTCACACGCTTCCTCTTTGCCGTGTGAGAGGTGCTGCTGCTGCTCAGCCCCAGTGTGTAGCCCACTGCAAGAGGAATTCTTTGCCGCACACTCGAAAAAGACACAAGACTGGCTTAACGTCACTCGCATGAGTTACATCGGGGCACAGACGACCACGCAATTCACATTTCTAAAACGTACGCGCGCTATTTACTCATTGGGGTGACACTGATTAAGGTTCGTGAATCTTTGCTCTGCCTTAATATTAGTTCCGTTAGCATTTGTTGTAAAACCCAATTAGTCACACCATCTAACAGTGCTCCACAGAAGGAAGAATGCGATTCAGTGTGGGTGCGCTATATATAGCGTCTAAATTATGTGGCTGCTTTTCAAGAGAGGTGCTGCTGTCTCCGCGTTCATAGCGCAGTGTAATTGTGTGTAGTGCCTGGGTGTGCTCTTCACTTCGCAGAAGCTTTCACTTTTGAGCTTCGCTTTCAGCGATTATCCAGTTACCAACCCAGCCACCATTATGCAGCGTCATAGTAGTGGCACCCACGTATTTCGACAAAGCCCAGATATTCATAGTGCCCGTCAGGTTCTGGGAGGTAGTTCCTGATGTGTTTTGTCACTGGGTGCTTTTAGCCGCATGTTTTGCCAAAGTGCAAAACCATCTGGACGACTCAGCAATTGTGGAGGAAATGCATTAAGGAGCATCAGCTGGGCCAGTGACAGGAACAGTCATCCAGCTCCTTATCTCACTGTGTCAATATTTGCGAAGATGCGCCTTCGTTTTAAAGATAAACAATAATAATAATTGCACTTCTAGGGGGCTTTTCACTTGAGGGTCACAAAGCACTGCACACAGCTATGGAGAGAACAGCACGTTAACAGCAACATCATAGTGGATCAATTTGAAAGTAAACCAATGGCTATAAATCAATGGACATAAAATAACAAATAAAATAATTGTTTTAAAAAAGCAAGGAATATGTATTTCTGAGCAGGTGTAGGTCAACAATGAGTCATCATCCAAGCACAATAACAGTGAGCAGCATCAACAGTTTTAGCCAGATGACTTCAATGCCTTATGGAAGAAGTGAGTATTGAGACGGGATTTGAAGATGCCCAGGGACTCAGCTGACCGAATTTCCAATGGAAGGGCATTCCAGAGTCTGGGAGCAGTGCGCGGGAACGCTCTGTCACCCATCGGATGGAGGTGCGATCTGGGCACATGCAGCAAGCCCGTATTTGAGGATCGAAGTTGTCGTGTTGAGGAGGGTGCCTGAAAGTAGGCCACGGATGTATGTCGGAGCAGCACCAGTGAGAGCCTTCTAGGTGAGAAGGAGGATCTTGAATTCAATCCTGTATTTAATTGGTAGCCAGTGGAGAAACATCAGTCCTGGCGATATGTGATCGTAGATGCTTTTGTGAGTGAGGACTCTAGCAGCCGCATTCTGCACATGTTGAAGACAATTGATCAGGTAAGCAGGGGTGCCAGGGAGTCATGCATTGCAATAATCGATTCGTGAAGAGATAAAGATGTGTATTTGCTTTTCAGCATTGGAGACCGACAGGGTGTTGCGTCGTGGTGCACAAGCAGAATTGCCAAAAAAATTGTCAATAATATTGGTGCCTTGTTGGGCAAGAGCCCTGTTTGATATCACGTAAAGGTTTTTAAAGCGGTCACTTCTATCACATGGCTGTGCGAATTACACAGTGAGGGCATTTATTATAGAGGCATGGGATTAAGATTCCGTTGTGCAAATGCCATCCGGATTGGTAGCAATTTCTGTAAAACGCTGTTGGGGAAACTAGAAAGAATTAGGGTTTGCATTGAATTGCGGTGGCTGGCATACAACTTTGCACAAGTAAGGCCCATGCTGAACTGCGTCCTCACCCGAACTCGCAGAGTAAGCCCAGTGGTGTAGGCCGGGTTTTCCCTGTCCAGGACTCCGTTCACAGTCAGCAGCCCACTCAGAGCGTCCAGGTAAAATATATCGTTTGTGTTGCCTGGGATGTGAAAAAATACCGGCAGGCAGACAAGCAATTACAGGTACAGAAAGATTTAGCCAAGAAAATGCTTCTCCAACCATAGTAAATTTCATCTCCCGTCATTGCGACAGCCAATTCCGACACTTTTCATTCCTGCCAGTCCACGCACCGTGTTTAGGATTTTAGCCTAAATCCCATCTGTCACACAGACAAGCGTGCCTCCTGTATCTAACATTACAATGTTTTCGTGGACCAGGGTATTTTTTTAATCATTTAGTAAATCCTGGGAAATCGAACATATTCTTTGGGGAGGCAAACGATCCTTAAGTATCTGAGACATTTCGCATAAAAAATTAATGGACACCGCATAAGACTTTTATCATTTCTCTGTCGCTCTATGGGGATCATAATCTACTGTAACACTGTGCTCGACGGCAGAAGCACGGCGTGGGAATTGGACACGATTACAGCAAAAAAGGAAGCCCAGCTTCGTGCCGACCGGCCTGGGTGAGATTAAATAATTATTCATTTGCTTAAGCTTTGATTTGCACACCACTCAATCGTGGTATTATTGAGGGATTAATTTTGTCACTTTAATCAGTTCCACGGGAGAGCTGCTATAACTCTCACAAACGTCTTGCACCACACGACTGCCATGCTGCCACAGCCATCCACGTCGTACCTGATACTATCGAGTAGCTGACATTCCGTGGATTTCCCCGGTCCCCATCCTTGGCTTGGAGAGTCTGAACAGATGTTCCCTGTGTGTGGTAACAGAAAGACAACCGAGTGTAATGGACAATAAACAAAAAGCTTTCCAGAATCTGACAGAACTTAATTATTTTTTGCCCCCTGTGGATGAAAGATTTAGAGGCAACCTCTGCAAATAGGTTTAAGGCTACAGCCGGAATGCAAATGATTATTTGAAATATCAACAACGCACAATATTTAAACAGGTTTGGAAGGTGGCTGAGTACCGCCGGGTTCAAAGTACGCACAAAACACCGCTGAGAACCCGAGTTCAAATTTGGGGTTCAGCTGCTCCGTGTGATTTTACCGGGGTGTAGTGGGTTGGTCTCAGGCTCAGGCTGGTCAACAATGACTGCATAAGGAACCACTTGCATGAAATGTGTGTTTTATTTTCTCACATTATCTGACTGCGTTTTCGGTCGGAGAATTAGAATCAATTTCTGAATGTCAGTGTCTGTAGCAGGGAGTGTGGGAGGGTGCAGTGCCCTCTGGTTTGTGGATTCAGAGATCACTGAAAGGGGCTTATTTTCTAGTAGCCCGTAACACTGTGTTTTAATGTTTTGAAGACACTTTCTGCTCCCTATGTTTTAAAATTGGCAGTGCGTCTTAAAATTTGCTCGGCGTATGACCAGTTTCGTGTAACTTTATTGACAGTGGAAAAGTTTGGGGTGCCTCTTACTTTCCAGAGCATCTTTTATACTTTGGAGAATACAGTATATGCAATGACTGACTGGACTGTGATACACAGGGAGATACATTGTTGTCTGAGTGTTCCAGTGGGTGCTTTGTATAATGACATGACTCTGATAGCAAGATTGAAATAACATCTGAGATATCATCATCAGATAAATTATTAATCCCATGCTTGACGAAGGCCTCTCCACGCCACTGCCACAACTGAGATATAGCTTGGAAGACTAAAATATATTTTTAAAATGAGCGTGGATTTACATATTGAGGTGATACAGCGCTGCAATGCGATCTTGCTGGTGTTAAAGCTACGTCTGGATGAAATAACAAAACGAGACCTGTCACAGTGATGATTGCTTCATCATGCATCGAGCCATGAAAACTACATCAGTAAACTGTCACAGTGGCCGCCCAACGTCACCCACAGCTGGCGCCACTCAGAACGCCAGGCAGCAGCTATGCGGGCTGCCCTCTTCCCCCACCCGTGAGCCACCCGCTCTCCCGCTGACAAATCCCACCGCTCGAAATTCAAAAACAGATGATTTCATCGCGAGCTGTGTGTTGAGGCTGCAGGCGGAGGTAAGCATAAAAAGCCAGGTATGAGAGTTAAAATTGCTCAAGTTAATTGTTTTTTCGCAGCAGCAGATATAATTATACTTTAACACTTGCACACATTTGTCAATGGCCACAAGATGACATGCTGTTCTTATGCTCTATTGCCAAATTGCAATACCTTTCTTCTCGATGTGTGTTTCTGTAGTTCAGTTGTAAATGAACCCCTGTAAAGAGCTCATGATACCCAGTGTGCAATGAGAAGCACCCCTAATGAGGCTGATCGCTCTGATGCTGCACGCCTTCTAATGAATGACTAAACATTCTTGAAGCCCTCTGCATGCAAATATCTATAGATGAATGTCATAAACTTCCGAAATTAATTACGTAATGAAATTAATGCAATGTATCTAAAATTATATGCGGATAAGTTTGGAGGAAAAATTATCATACGAACACCCAACTGCTTTAAAAACTCTACTGATATAAAACGACCAAATAAAAGAACGAAAGCTTTTTAAAGCCCAGTGTATTTAGTGTAAAGTAGGAAAATATGGCTTCTGAATCTTCATCTAATAATAAATTATTTTGGTCAAACCGAGCGAAACAATCTCTGCGCTGAATTGTAAGATAGTTAAATAGAATCAAATGGCCATTCTCTCACTCTGGGTGTAACTGCAGACGCTCTGTCTAATTTCCACACACGCTGTGGCAGAGGCCCCTATGACATCAGCCTCCCACCACCGCACGATTTTCTTAATGCTTTTACAACTTCTTCTCATGTTGCTTGCTCCAAAAGCCACTGCATCTCTTTATGACTGTACTGCCAGTGTCCTGTACACGTATTTCTCCAGTTATTGCTTGACCAGGTCTAACTTGGGTAAACAAGCATAGTAGTAAAAAAAAATATTGCAAACAATAACAGAATCCAATTCTCCGTGGGTTGATTTAGCATCTAAATACGACGGCACCTCAAGACGCTCAACATAAATAAGAGGCACATTTATTTTGCACGGAGAGGCAGATGCAGCCAG
>JAZEWT010000012.1:9539637-9561092 GCA_036362905.1 Mordacia mordax
ACGTCGAGAATAAATCGACGGGGGGTGGTGGGAGGGGTGCCGTCTCGCTCGTAGACACCTCCACTAAATCTAACGCCGTGGCGCGAGCCGGGGAGAAATAATTACCGCAGTTCCACGTTTAACCTGAGTGCCGGACATTTATCCAGAGCTGGTAATGGCTGTAACGCACATGTGACAGCGAACTCCTGATTGGGACCGACATGTTGGTGATTAATGGGCGGAGCTCTGAAAAAAGCAGTCGGCTGGGATTTTAAAGCCGGATTCATGGGACCTAGCACAGAGATCCGACGAAGAAATTGCTTCAATTCCTAGAATTTTCAGCATGATTGCTCAGTGTTCCAATGGTATGTAATTAGTCAATAAAAATACAGCGTCTATTTTTGAATAACTAATATTAATAGCGTGCCTTAGCCATTACTGAACATTATCATATCACTCAACTGGCTGCCGTGGTGCAATGGTTAGCACTCTGGACTGGCAATCCAGAGATTGCCTGTTCCATTTCCTGGTGCGGCAGTTGAAACAATTGTGCACGTTTCTTAAACTCCCCCTCTGACTGTCCACCGAGAATTAGAAGTGGCGCCATCAAAGCTAGTTGATGGGTAGGTGAGAGGATTCTCAACCTTTGCACCTCAAGGCCCACTTGGTCCACTTGTCTGTGGTCTCCACAGACCACTAAGTGGCGCTCGCCTCTCGTTGAGAATGGAGGCTCTAGAGCTCCACATATATGAGGCTTTTCTGCCAGCAGTGGTGTGAGCGTGTAATTGCAGGGCTGCACCTTTGCCTATTGCAGTTTGCGAAAATGGTAAAAAAGCAAGTAGGTCATGCACTTCAAAATATGTGTCTATCACATGAGATCATGCCTATCCCGGCAGACACAGGGTGCAAGGCAAGGATATACCGACGATGGGACGCCAGTCCATCGCCGGGCACTGCGGGGCAATTTAGCCTGCGAGCCAATCAACCTATGTAGCAGCATGCTTTTTGGACTGTGGGAGGAAACCGGAGTGCCCGGCGAAAACCCACGCGGACACGGGGAGAGCATGCAAACTCCACACAGAAAGGCACCCGAGCGGAGAGATTCGAACCCGGGACCTTCTTGCTGTGAGGCGACAGCGCTAACCACTGGGCCACCGCGCCGCCCAGATTTCTAATATAATGAACTAAATCTAAAATAGCGATGGTGAGTTATTTAAGAGAAACAGTTGATAGGAGATGAAGCATCTCACCTCACAACGACATAGACACCAGCCAATGATTTCCAAGAAATGTCAACACTTGTCTAATGCCAGTTAAGTGAATGTGAGCAATAGACTGTGCATACCTTGGGGGCAACATACATTTATCCGATTGTTACTCATTGTCACCCATTTCACATCTTTTTGGACAGTGACATTCACGCATTCACTGTGTAAACTGTCAGTCAAAGTCACAAGGCAGTCACGTGTAGATATCAGAGCCTGTGCCGCCTGCATGCGTGGGATGGCCGGACAAGCACACATTGTTTTTATGGCCTCATGCATCTCAATGTGCAATGCACCTGGTGCAAAACACAAAGCTACGGCACAGACACATAGGCGACTAAGATTGAAGAAAATTGATAAGTTAAAACAAAAAGTGAATGGGGCGGCGCGGTGGCCCAGTGGTTAGCGCTGTCGCCTCACAGCAAGAAGATCCCGGGTTTGAATCTCTCGGCTCGGGTGCCTTTCTGTGTGGAGTTTGCATGCTCTCCCCGTGTCCGCGTGGGTTTTCGCCGGGCAGTCCGGTTTCCTCCCACAGTCCTAAAAGCATGCTGCTACATAGGTTAATTGGCTCGCAGGCTAAATTGCCCCGCAGTGCCCGGCGATGGACTGGCGTCCCATCGTCGGTATATCCTTGCCTTGCGCCCTGTGTCTGCCGGGATAGGCTCCGGCTTCACCGTGACCCTGTATAGGACTAAGCCGTTTCAGACAATGAGATGAGATGAGATGAAAAGGTGAATGAGCACAGCCATAGTAATTGCACCCTCCGACACCAGCGCCAACATGCCCTCTGTTTTCCTAACACGGCCTGCATCCTGGCATCCAATGTCGTGTTCCAGATTGGAAGCCACTCTTATTGGTCCACTAACTCAAGTCTATGCGGTTAGACGTCTAATGTGGAATGAATGTGCTATTCCAGGCTTGTGGGCTTCTTGTAAACACATCTCATCTGATGACCCCGTCATGTCACAGTGAAATGAAGGGCTAAGCTGTCAGCATTTGATAGTGCAAGTCACACAATCATCCAATCCCAACAGTTCACGAATTTAACCCGGACACAGCACGGCTAAATGCTACTTTCCAGCAAATTCATGTCGGAACTTATCTGTACACACGCTGAACTTAGTACATGATTTCCCGTGTGCACCAGTGTGACTTCGAAATACATTGTGTATGTATATATAGATACATACAGACCTAAATCCATAGTGCTGTAAATGCTATGTCGATGTCATGATCGATATCCTGGAAAGAGCGAATAGGAATGTATGTATAGGTTCTAATCTGTCACAAGACATATGTACTTGTCTGTATTCTCGTGTTCTGAAATTCTCCCAACCACATCAGATCTGAGAAGTGACACTGCGTTGAGCCTGGATAATATTTGGGTGGGTGACCGCGACAACGCATCAAACAGCACTTTGTGACCCTTGGGTGAAAGCGCTCTATAAATACAATTATTATTAATTATTAAACAGATGATCTAGGCTGAGGGCAGAGGTGAAGAGCGATACCGGCCGGTACAGCCTACTGGTTAGTCGGTATCAGCACCCGCTTAAGCCTGTACAGGGTCGCAGAGGTGCCGGAGCCTATCCCTGCAGACAGAGGATGTAAGATGGGCTATACCCACGATGTAACGCCAAGTACATCGCAGGGCACTTTTTTGGGGCAATTTACTCATTCGCCCAATCAACCCAGATAGCATCGTGCATGGAGGCATCTCACCCGGCAGTGAATAAATTACGTTTGTACCGGTGTATATCTACAGTCGTGTTTAACATCTGTTCTTGTGATACTGAGAGCAAGTTATTGTGTTTCTGTATTGTTTATTTGCTGCGTTTATTCTAATTATAATGTTTATATTGTTTTCTGTAAATTGGACTAACTAAATTAATAGAATAACAATAGTAACAAATGTAATTAATAATATTTGAATTTTGAAAGCGCCTTTTACCCGAGGGTTGCAAAGCGCTCCACAGAGTCATGGAGGTAACCGCATGTCAACAACATCAGAATAGATCAAGTAAGTAAAATAATGACTATCAAATTAGAAATAAAATAATTGTTGAAACAAATGAAAGAAATAATAAGTGTTCCTGAACCAACACAGGTCAACAGCGAGCCATCACCCAAGCACACAGCAGTGAGCAGCATCAATAGTCCCAGCCAGAGGCCTTCAAGACCTTACTGAACAAGTGAGTCTTGAGACGGGATTTGAAGATGCCCAGCGACTCGGCTGACTGAATTTACAATGGAAGGGCATTGCAGAGTCTGGGAGCAGCGCCCGAAAAGGCTTTGTCACCCATTGAACAAAGGTGCGATCTGGGTACATGCAGACTACAAGAGCCAAAAGCACCGGTGAACGGTAAACATCCATCTGCTTAATCAAACAGGATAGACGGAGCCTATCCTGGCAGACACAGGGTTCAAGGCAGGGCGTCTCCCACGATGAGATCCCAGTCCTTCTCAGGTAATCGGGGGCACTTAAGTCAGCAGAGAAATTAACCTAGACAGCGCGTCTTTGGACTGTGGGAAGAAAACGAGTACCAAGTGATACTACACATAGACACGAGGAGAAATACGCGCAAACTCCAGACAAATGCACATGAGCTGGAGAATAGATTCGGGGAACTTCGTGCTATGAGAAAGTAGCACTGCTCGCTGGGCCACCGTTGCTGCCGAGCTACTTTTCGAAACGTTTCAATATCCTCGAGGCAAGCGACCGCAGCAGTGGAGAAACTTACCGACTGCAAATCCGTGACGGTGAAAACCACAAAGATTTCTTCCCTTGTCTGAAAATAAAAAAAAACATTGAAGCAGTGAAGTAATTATTGCAATAATTTCAAAAGACAATATTTGAAAAATGTTAATCGATTGAGTGCAATGTAAATAATTTCATCTCATCTCATTGTCAGAAACCGCTTAGCCCTGTAGAGGGTCGCGGTGAGCCGGAGCCTATCCCAGCAAACACAGGGCGCAAGGATTCGATATACCCACGATGGGACGCCAGTCCATCACCAGGCACTGCGGGCAATTTAGTCTGCAAGCCAATTAACCAATGCAGTGGCATATTTTTTGGACTGTGGGAGGAAACTGGGGTCCCGGTTCAACCCACCTGGACACGGGGAGAACATGCAAAATCCACACAGAAAGGCACCTGAGCCGAGATTCGAACCTGGGAGCCTTTTTGCTGTGAGGCAGCAGCGCTAACCACTGGGCCATCGTGCCACCCAATATAGAAAATGTACTGTTATTTTGTTACTTTTTAATGCTATTAATGATTTTGTCATCACTAGAATGTCACACCAAGTTTGATTTTCTGTCGATGATAATACAGACCGCATATACACAGGCACGAATCAGGAATCGGAATAAAACAAGAGACAAAGTGCTCTATAAGACTGCGTCAATATCACACACCTGCGCGCAGCCGGCATCTCAACCAATTACATCCGATGTATAGCGACGCAGTTGATTGATGTTTTCTCATTGTGCGTAAGACACAGTCCGATGTCTTTGCCAGGGCATTTGTTTGTGTTTTTAAAGCACAATTATTTCTATATGCGCTTTCGGTAAAGCCGAGTTTCACCACTTACATCAAGCGAACACCGCCTAATGGTGCGAGCTGTTGTCTCAGCTGCTCACCGCGTGCACATTTCAACGTTGTGTTGCGCACCGATTGTTGTTATATTTAGCGCCGGACAAATCCCGTAACCCGCGGTAGATGGCGTGAACTTTGGAGATGAGCAGAATCACCAGAATGTGACAAAGCATTTCATTACCTCCCTGTCAAGGGCCTGTTTCACAGTTACCACCCCCGTGTAGCTGTTAACGCGGAAGAAAAAGTTTCCGTCTTCTCCGGCGATGGCGTACGCCAGTGGGTCGTTATCCGGGTCAATGGCACTCAGCTGGGCGATGGAGGTTCCTGCAAACAGGCAAATTACAGGCAGGTGCAGTGCATGCTTCAGTGCAATATATATCATCGTTGTTATTATTCACAACTTGTGGAAAGTGTCTATTTTGCTGTTTAAGATCTTCACGTTGTTTCATTGTCAATAACGGTGAAATCTTTTCCCTTTCTAGATCACACTTATTGAATAGGGCGGCGCGGTGGCCCAGTGGTTAGCGCTGACGCCTCACAGCAAGAAGGTCCCGGGTTCGAATCTCTCGGCTCGGGTGCCTTTCTGTGTGGAGCTTGCATGCTCTCCCCGTGTCCGCGTGGGTTTTCGCCGGGTACTCCGGTTTCCTCCCACAGTCCAAAAGCATGCTCCTGGATAGGTTGATTGGCTCGCAGACTTAAATCGTCCCACAATGCCCGGCGATGGACTGGCGTCCCGTCGTCGGGTGTATTCCTGCCTTACGCCCTGTGTTTCCGGGATAGGCTCCGGCTCACCGTGACCCTATATAGGATTAAGCGGTTTCAGATAATGAGATGAGATGAGATGACAGCACAATGGGTGGAGGATGTGTGATGGGGCCTGGCCTGGGACCAGAGCTTGTGAGTTGCAAGCCTCTGTTCCAGTTGCCCAGTAGCATCCTCTACGAGGTCTTCCTTTACCATATAAGGGCATGTCTTCTCGAGTCCATGCTGGACCAATTTATCCCCCTCTTCTTGACTAAAAAGAAGCTGATTGGTCGTGCGGTGGTTGGATATGGTGGCTACAGCACCCAGCCAACGCAACCTCGACTACAAGAGGCGCTCATTGTTGGGACCGTTACTACCAGATCTTTCAAGGATCGAAGGGCTCCTCACACTATCGAGTAAAGTTAAACCCAGGACGGATGGTAGGGAAACCAGCGTGAATGTGTCATTAAAGGGGCCATCTTAAAATGCACATTGTTGGAGGATCTGATTTTCAACAGCAGCAAGCTCACACTCCACGCTCATTTGAAATAAAAAGTATCTCATCTCATCTCATTATCTGAAACCGCTTAATCCTATATAGGGTCACGGTGAGCCGGAGCCTATCCCGGAAGCACAGGGCGTAAGGCAGGAATACACCCGACGACGGAACGCCAGTCCATCGCCGGGCATTGCGGGACAATTTTAGTCTGCGAGCCAATCAACCTATCCAGGAGCATGCTTTTGGACTGTGGGAGGAAACCGGAGTACCCGGCGAAAACCCACGCGGACACGGGGAGAGCATGCAAACTCCACACAGAAAGGCACCCGAGCCGAGAGATTCGAACCCGGGACCTTCTTGCTGTGAGGCGTCAGCGCTAACCACTGGGCCACCGCGCCGCCCAAAAAGTATCTGCTCCACTCAAAACTACTTTAAAAAAATAGATGTTACTTTAATCGTCTTACAAATGTATCCCATATAACATTTTATATGACATCACTATCGTATTACATATGCACTAAACACTAAATCTAATAATAATTGCACTTGCAGAGTGCTTTCCACCCAAGGGTCACAAAGCGCTATGTAACATTTACAATACACGATAGCGTGGTAGACGTACTGAATGAGATGTCGACACAACGAGAGAATGTATTCCACTTTACTTAGAAATCCCACACGTGTTGTTTGGAATGCGTTCACACCCAGCGCACTATGACTATGACTATTCATCACGACCTCCGTGAGGCCATCATCACTCCACACAGGCCACCACCTGCACCCAGACTCTAACTGCTCATGAAGAAAGCATATCACCTGAAATTTTAATGTCTTCCTTTCCTCTCAGTTGCAAAGTAAAATTAAACGTTACTTTTTTTAACCTGTTAATGTCAGCTATAAAAATACCTCTTATTTGCCCTACTTTATAAAATGAAAATGGACTTTTGTTGCGGATTTATAGAAAAATATATAAACACCCACATTTCATTTTAATCCGATAAGACTCGTGACAGGAATGGTTTTCCTAATGTAGACCTGTCAAGCTGCCTCACATAAATTCTCCACCTTGCATCAAATGGATAAAAAAATAATGTGCACACATTCTATGGTTCTCTCAGCAGCCGTTCTAGAACAATCCCTGTTGCAGAATGGATATGTGAGTTAACACGTGTTTCCATCATTTGAGATATTGGTAGAATTATATTTTCCAGAGACCATATTCAATTAGCTATAAAACATTTTCGCGGCCACCCACCCCCTCGACGTCCCATTCACATCATTTTCACATTTGTACCCACCCAACACCAACCATTCTCGTATTTAATCGTCACTAGGTTCAAAATTATGGTGTCAGTATTGTGCATAAAACTGTCTGCAAAAAATAGGCAGAATATAAAGTAGCTAGAGCACGGATTATTTCATTATCGCACAGAGGATAAAAAAAGAGTGGAGCTTCGTAATTTATCGTTGTTGCATTTCACTTTTACAAATATTAACCTCACTGTAAACCTGCACCGCGTAACGTTAAGAACGCATACATGCCCGCAGGCTGTATACGGAATACATACGCCCCACGCACGGAGATTTACATCATTTCTAGTTTGTCGTATATTGTATTGCGAAAATCACATTTCAAAATAAACTATGGCCAAAACGTATAATTTGCTGATATATGCAATGAATATCAGTAGTTAATGCATAGCGGGCCTTAACTATATCAGGCATACATATTAGTACACATTAACTTGATGTAAATATATGAAAAGTGTAAGCAAGCAAGACATCACTTTTGTGGATAAGCTGCACATTGGCTTCAAGTCGTGGCCTGTTCGCGCCACAATCGTAACGAATCCACGACACAAAGCCTCCACTCGTCGCTCTTCATAACGCAGCAGCGAGTTCCATCATTTTAATCTTCTGCGCACACGCAGCCGGCGCGATAGTAACGCCAGCAGGAGAGTGTCTGTGCCGCCACGTGTACTCTTCATTGAAATGCGAAACGATAGCCCTGTGAGCCCTTTGAACCCGAACACTCTCGCTGCAGGGTTAGTGTCATGACCCATCGCACTTGTCCCAAAGGTACCAATGTTAATCCATTTTGTTTAAGGTGAGTCTCTGAATCTCTTTGTAACTACCCCCATCCTGAATCCCATTTCGCTTTCTAGCATTTACCAGCGTTGACTATAACATGAAGTCATGGCGAGAGCCCCCTGGCCGTGATTTTGTAAGGCTGGTGTGTCTTGTCACATTGTCACTTAGTGAGAAAATAACATCGCCTACAGCTGTCCACCCATTATAAAATGCGTTAACTTAATATTCAATAGCAGTCACTGGTTATATTTAGTAAAATATACATTTTCAATTTAATATTTATGGTTACACATCTTGATCAGCTACTACTTCCCTTTACACACCTACCCGTCTAAAATATTCCAGTGTTTTAATTCCACTCTACACATCCTTGGGAATGCATATAAATATTGGATGACCTCATATCATGACCTTTTATAATGGAAATGCTGTGTTCTTGAATGTATAGCTTTTCAATAGCAGGGATCATCTTTGTGTTACAAATATGAAGGGGATCGCATTTTGATCTCCATTAACTTCCAGAGAGCTTGCTTTCATTCAGGTCAAGGGAGTGTGTCAAATTAACTGAGCTGCTGATATCAAGTGCTATCACTGGGAAGAGCAAAGTCGTCACAAGATGGTCATTGCCATTATGCTTTGTTAAAGGCAACCATGAGATGTTGAACATTAAATCCACAGTAGGCAAAGTCGTCGAGAAAACACTTTGTTTGATGGTCTCACAAAGCAAATTCAGATATTTGTGGACTGCTTATTTATGCTGCCAAACTGACATTTGAGTGCAAGGCAAGCATACACGCATGCAGATGAAAGGGTGGGCGGACGATAGACACCAGCTTTCATATTTAGCAATGCGCATTAAAATACTTCTTAGAGCACATTCTCCTGAATACCTTCAAATGCAGCACATTAATCCTTATGGCATTAGAACTGACACGTTTGGAGCTGTAATAATAATATTAACGACATTTATAGAGCTCTTTTCACCCGAAGATCACAAAGCGCTGCCCACAGCTGCGGAGAGAAGGGCACGTCAACAGCAAAGACATTAAAACGGAAAATGTAAGATATGATCTGACTTTTCTACAACAATTTTAAAATCCAAAATTATCAATGTTTATAATATAAATATTTGGAAATGGTTTACTGTAACATTTATCGTATAATGATCATAATAATTGCATTTCTACAGCGCCCACCACCCGAGGGTCACAAAGCGTTGCACCAAGCTGCAGAGAGAACGGCACAACAACGAGATAAGAACAGCAAATCAGCAATAGCGTTTTTTTAGAGCTTTTTTACAAGTTCGAGCTGGAAAGAAGGGCATGTCAACAACATCAGGACAGTTCAACTGAAAATGAAATAGTAGCAATAAATAATTGAAGGCCATAAAATAAGCAGTTAAAAAATACTGCAACAGACAAGGAAGAAATGAATGTTCCCAAGCAGTCACAGGTCGGAAGAGAGCCATCATCCGGGTACGACAACAGTCCTTGCCAGGGGGTCTGAAAGTCTTACGGAACAAGTGAGTCTTGAGACGAGATTTGAAGATGCGCAAGGACTCAGCTGATCGAATCTCTAGTGGAAGGGTATTCCAGAGTCTGGCAGCAGCGCGCGAGAAGGCTCTGTCACTCATCGAATGGAGGTGCGACCTGGGCACATGCAGCAAGCCCGTATTAGAGGATCGAAGTTGTCGTGTTGAGGAGAGTGCCTAAAGTAGGTCACGGATAAATGTCGGAGCAGCCCCAGTGAGAGCTTTGTCGGTGAAAAGGAGGATCTTCAATTCAATCCTGTATTTAACGGTTAGGGCGGCGCGGTGGCGCAGTGGTTAGCGCTGACGCCTCACAGCAAGAAGGTCCCGGGTTCGAGTCTCTCGGCTCCGGTGCCTTTCTGTGTGGAGTTTGCATGCTCTCCCCGTGTCCGCGTGGGTTTTCGCCGGGTACTCCGGTTTCCTCCCACAGTCCAAAAGCATGCTCCTGGATAGGTTGATTGGCTCGCAGACTAAAATTGTCCCGCAATGCCCGGCGATGGACCTGCGTCCCGTCGTCGGGTGTATTCCTGCCTTACGCCCTATGTTTCCGGGATAGGCTCCGGCTCACCGTGACCCTATATAGGATTAAGCGGTTTCAGATAATGAGATTTAACGGTTAACCAGTGGAGAGACATCGATACTGAAGATATGTGATCGTGGATGAGTGTGCGAGAAAGAACTCGAGCAGTGTTGTTAAGTGTTGTTATTTAAAGAAAATAATGACAATGGAATAAACACAGCGCCAGGCCCTGGCAAACATAAGTGAGAGTTAGCGAGCACACACATCCATCTTAAAACTACGGCACAGTTTAACGCAGCTGCGTGCCCCTAATTAAGAATAGGTTCCAGAAGCATTAACAAAACTTTCATTGCTGATTCTTTTGGCAAAATGTGGGTCTCATCAGAATTGTGCCATTAAAAGGACCGCATGTTTTTATCCATTTCGGATTTCCTTTGCAGGAAACACAGCTCAGCAATGTTAATTTACTCATTCTGAAACCGCTTAATCCTATATAGGGTCACGGTGAAGCCGGAGCCTATCCCGGAAACATAGGGCGTAAGGCAGGAATACACCCGACGACGGGACGCCGGTCCATCGCCGGGCATTGCGGGACAATTTTAGTCTGCGAGCCAATCAACCTATCCAGGAGCATGCTTTTGGACTGTGGGAGGAAACCGGAGTACCCGGCGAAAACCCACGCGGACACGGGGAGAGCATGCAAACTCCACACAGAAAGGCACCGGAGCCGAGAGACTCGAACCCGGGACCTTCTTGCTGTGAGGCGTCAGCGCTAACCACTGCGCCACCGCGCCGCCCAATGTTAATTTAACTTTTACAAATTTGTAAACGGGGCGGCGCGGTGGCCCATTGGTTAGCGCTGTCGGCTCACAGCAAGAAGGTCCCGGGTTCGAATCTCTCGGCTCGGGTGCCTTTCTGTGTGGAGTTTGCATGCTCTCTCCGTGTCCGCGTGGGTTTTCGCCGGGTACTCCGGTTTCCTCCCACAGTCCAAAAGCATGCTCCTGGATAGGTTGATTGGCTCGCAGACTAAAATTGTCCCGCAATGCCCGAACGATGGACTGGCGTCCCGTCGTCGGGTGTATTCCTGCCTTACGCCTTGTGTTTCCGGGATAGGCTCCGGCTCACCGTGACCCTATATAGGATTAAGCGGTTTCAGATAATGAGATGAGATGAAATTTGGAAACGATATCTCGGCTGAGAGTCAGGCAACGATGTGCATATGAAAGGCACAAAGAGCTGCTGCTGCTACTATCAAGCGCTGTCTAAATGTGAGTCGGGCTTTCTTGTGCTCTCATAATGAATTTTCTCAAGGGTCCAGCGACAGCTTTGCCCTAGGAGAGCGTGAGCGTTCCCAGCACTGGCGATGAGTATCTGTACACTTCTATGTTGAATTAAAACTCACATGCTGATACTATCTTTCAGACACATTTTTATTCGTGCATTATAACTTTGTTAATCTACAATTTAATGAGTCAAAGTATGTTTTTTTTCTTCTCGTGTATTTGATCTCATCTCATCTCATTGTCAGAAACCGCTTGGTCCTGTACAGGGTCGCGGTGAGCCGGAGCCTAGCCCGGCAGACACAGGACGCAAGGCAGGGTTATACCCACGATGGCACGCCAGTCCAACACCGGGCACTGAGGGCAATTTAGTCTGCAAGCCAATTAACCTATGCAGCAGCATGTTTTTTTGGACTGTGGAAGGAAACCGGAGTGCCCGGCGAAAACCCACGCGGACACAGGGAGAACATGCAAACTCCACACAGAAAGGCACCCGAGCCGAGATTCGAACCCGGGGACTTCTTGCTATGAAACGACAGCGCTACCCACTGGGCCACCGTGCCACCCACATGTGTATTTTATATCGAGTTTAAATTTAACTAGCTCCAGAAAGTATTCATGAGTGCTGATGATGGCTTCAAAAGCTGCTCTTTTGGGATAGCCACGTCGAGCGCTCCTTCTTTCTCAGGCGTTCTGAGATTGAGTGAAAATGAGTGTCCTGTGCTAAATGTTGCTTCATGTCAATGGCAGCTCACTGCCTCGCCCGCATTCCTTTGATCCTTTGTCAAGGAGGAGAGCGAGGGAACGCTCGAGGGAGGGGAAGCACTCGAAACGGCTATCCCGGAAAAAACAGCTTTTTGAAAGCAATTCTCATGCATCGAGCCATGAAAACCTACATCAGTACATTTTAACATCTGTCCAACATTTTTCCATTAATCCAGTCCCTTCCTTTGAAATCACGAAATGGAGCAGAATGTGTTTGAACATGTAATTTTTTTTTTATCGCTAAACAGTTCTGCGCATGGTTTTGCTTGGTATTGTGGAGTTGGGTAGGAGTGAGGTGACCAGAAGCTGGCAGCACGTAAATATATAATCCAATCTAACTGCAGAACCCTGGTGAACCCCTCGTCTGTGTGGGATTTCTCCAGAAGCTCTAGTTTGTACACCACATGACAAGTACTCGTTAATGAAACTGGTTGAACAAACTAATGCAGGACCTCCCTATAAATTAACCTTGAGATACAGTGACGCTCCAGGGTGAAGGGAATTATGAATGTTATTGCACATATTTTGTGTGCAGTAGCCGTGCAAATCCAAAAACACGTCCTGAACAATGACCTCCTCGATCCCTTCCAATATGGGTTCAGATTCAGCCATAGTACTAAAACTGCTCTGGTCAAAGTAGTTAATGACCTACTCGTCGCTGCTGATGAAGGTTTGTCATGTATTCTTGCCCTGGTGGACCTGTGCACTGCCTTTGATAGCCTGATACCGTTGACCACCTGATCTTACTTGAGCGACTGGAGTGCATAGGGGTCTCTGGCTGTGCCCTGTATTAATTGAGCTCCTACATTTCCGACCAGAAGCAGTTCGTCAGCCTCGGAGGACAAAACTCAAAAGATCCATCTTGTTTTGTCTTGAGTTCCCCAGGGTTCAGTTCTCGACCCACTCCTCTTCAGCATCTACATTAACCTCTTGGCCATATCCTGCACAGCCTCAATCTCAGTTACTATTGCTATGCCGATGACATCCAAATCTATACCCACGCAAAGCCATCCATCATTGCGTCTGGTCTTTGCATGTCATACTCACTGTCAAAATTGAAGGCCTGGCTCAATTCAAATTTCCTGAAACAAAACAGAAATTTTGCTTGGAGGAACTCCACCCCAATCGTCTAAGGCTGAACCTATCCAATTGATGCTTGACGGCCAGACGATATAAGTTGCTCAGGCAGTCCGGAGTCTCGGTGTGACTCTTGATTCCTCACCCACCTTCAAGACAAACATCAACAAGGTGACGAAGGTAGCCTTTTTTCATCTCAGAAATATAGCCAGACTGCACAACATCCTGTCACCTGCTGACGCTGAGAAGCTAGTACACATCTTCATCTCCTCACGAATCGATGACTGCAATGCACTGCTCCCTGGCACCCCTGCCTACCTGATCAATCGTCTCCAACGTGTGCAGAATGCGGCTGCTAGAGTCCTCACTTGCACATCCATCCATGATCACATATCCCCAGTACTTATGTCGCTCCGCTGTTCACCTGTTAAATACAGGATTGCATTCAAGATCCTCCTTCTCACCTACAAGGCTCTTACTGGCGCAGCTCTGACATACATCCGTGACCTACTTCAGGCACCCTCCTCAACACGACAATTTCGATCCAATACAGGCTTGCTGCATGTACCCAGGTAGCACCTCCATTTGATGGGTGACAAAGCCTTCTCGCACGCTGCTCCAAAGAGATTCGTTCAGCCGAGTCTTGGCTATCTTCAAATCTCGTCTCAAGACTCACTTGTTTTGTAAAGCTTTCAAAGTCATCCGGCTAGGACTATTGATGTGGCTCAGTGTTGTCGTGCCGGTATGCTGGCTCTCTTGCGACCTGCACCTGCTCGGAAACATTTGTTCCTTCCTTGTTTGTTGAAGAATTATTTATTTTATTTATTTTCTGCTGACTGTGTCCTATAATTTATCGCTACCGTTTGGCTTACAGTTGAACTGTCTTGATGTTATTGACATGCCGTTCTCTCCACAGCTCGGATTTGTACAAAAAAACCCCCCAAAAAATGTTGCTGATTTTCCGTTCTCTGTCGTCGTTGATGTGCCGTGCTCTCCGCAGTCCTGTGCACTGCTTTGTGACCCTTGGATAAAAAGCGCTCTATAAATGCAATTATTATTATTAATTACTAATATCTTAGAACCAAGCGACCGACGCCAGACATAGAAATCGCTCTCGTGAGCGAACTTACCAACTTAAAATACCACTTGCAAAATCTACGAACCGCACCTCCTCGCCCCCATAAACCCCACACCGATGTACTTACTGAAGAAAACTATCTTTTGATGACATCACGTGCACCATGCATAGCATACAATAACAGCTGAGTTCCGGTGGTAGTATCGGCAGTGGCTGGGTTTCTCAGATCTGTCTGCATAAAGGCGACATACAAACCTGGCAGTGTGGGATGCACCTAAACAGAGCTGTTGGCTTTCCTCCGATATTAAGCTGCTGTGTAATGGCCGGTGAGAGGTGGCCGGGGCCTTGGGGAGGCATTCATCTCGTGGTGGATTGACCATGGCTCATGATGATTATGAGGCTACGCTTGAGGCTGAGTTGGCGTCACGTGCACGGTGCCTTTACACGTTCGCTTGGCCGTATCAAGGTGCTGACACCGTTATATTACATTGCCATGAAATTACTCATGACAAGAGCCATCCGTCAACAGAGGCAGGACATGTACAGAAACAAGAAAGAATAAATGAGTGTGATTAACTTAATCACTCGAAATGTGTGTCAATCAATTGGTGGTAAATTAAGTGAAGGAATGAGTTCTGCGGAGGTGGATGGAGCTGGATGTACGCGAGCAGATCCGGATTGACTCGCGACGCGCGACATCTGCTTCTGTTGAGCAAGCGCATGCCATTTGCTGCGAGGAACCTGAAGCGCACAGCGACGAGGCGCTCCTCGGCGCGTCTTGCGTAAATCGCGATCGCGCGCAGATCCAACCACTCACGCTGAGCAGAGTGCGGCATCAATGTAGTTACCCTCCACACGCAGCGCGGGGTGGAGGAGCGATGCTCACAACAACGAGCGGCGAGTTGGCACAGTGGCGAGTATCGGTGGTGCATTTGTCAGCTCGCTCAGTCAATTAACCCATAACACCTGGGTTTGTCCCGTGACCTCCTCCCAGCAGGCTTTCGACACTTCACGTAGCCTCAAACTATATTTGGCCTGGTACCAACGGCATGGCGACATCACTGCCACTTTGTGGCGAACGGCAGCTGTTGTTAATATTTGTACATTGACACTGCTCTCCTCGAGTGCCCGGTCACGGCAGCTAGGTTGCTACGGTGACATATTTATATTGCTCACGGTCCACTTCAAAGTGAGAGACCTGCGGGGCCACAGGCTGCATAGCGTGGGATATATCGGCGAAGTTTCAAGCAATGGCCCTTCTTCACAGTACATTAATTAGGGGATTGATTATAGTTCTCATGGTTATAGACGTGTACTCTTCCTTCAGGGTATAAATGTGGCGTACTCATTCCTTCAGTGATTTCCTTGAAAAAAACATGTTTGTATCGTTCATAGAGAACATATTTTTCAAACCAATATTTCTCAATCATACAATTGAACGATGTAATATAAACAGGTTTAAGCATTACGTGAAATTAGATAAACCCGCCGATGAGAGCTGGACAATGGTGGTATCGCATCGGGCGAAGGAGCCGTTTTAGGGAGCGTTTGTAAACAACACGCGTCCCAATTTAACGACAATATCTTGTGCCCTCGGGCACTCAACATAAACAAGGCAAATAAGCAAACAAGGAAGTTCCACTTGACTGTTGAAAACTTAAGACAATTAACTCGATTGCATCGTCCATAATTACATGGCTATAGCTACAACATGAATTATCATCTATTAACCTCTTCCTCTCTGTACGAGGCGTGATGTGCGACTTTCTTCCCGTGCCTCCAGATATTCACTCTGGATTAGCAGTACTTGCCGCCATGCATACCAGGTGTGCACCTCGCGGTGCCATGAATGGCCACAACAGGGGTCACTATTCCAAAACCAGTTGTGTTATTTCTCTCTCGTTGGAATAAATAAAGAACCACTTGTGACCGAAGCAGTCTCACCACATAAATTACCATCTGACCTATAGGAATAACAAACAACTGACTATTACACAAAAGATTTACCTGCAATTATCATGAGCAATAGAATATATTTTGATGAATGATTCACTGCATTACCCCTTTACTGACTATAAATATGGTCATAGATAATGGGTTGATGACAGTTGATGACAGTTAATTGAAATATTTTAAGCACCACATGTGTAAAGGACATTTATTCCAGGAAATGAAGGATTCACTGTAGAACAGTGAATTTGGAACGTTATGTCTCTGGGCGTGTGTAACCGTCTGCGTAATCCAACTCCTCTATATTCTATATCTACATTTTATAACGATTGAAATGATAATGCTTGTTGCCCGCAAACATTCAAACATGCATTATTAATGATGCCGAACGCTTTCTAACATTTCCACATTGCACATATTTTATCACAGTCTCATAGACTGCAGTGGGAGTACGTATTATCCTTTTCTTTGGATGCAATTGTGCATCCTATTATCACTTCTTGCTACAATGTTCCCAGTCCAGTTCGCTGTTATATTCCGACAATTAACAACATGCCTTCATACTATTTCTCCGCTACGGCGAAGCTTGCAATTCAATTTGGGGGCAAACAGGGGCATTTGTTCCAAGAGATGGGGAACCCATGGGTGTGCGTGGGGTTGGTAGTGGTTAACGTTTCCTCTCTTGACAATAGAGACTCGGCATTACTGCGAGACAGCAGAGCACAGAGTGGCATTTTAAAAGGCGATTTGTGTGACTGTGTGTGCCCGGAAGAAATGAGTCAGTTGGCAGCTCTCCTTACAGTGTTCATCGTGTAAGCTACGCTTGAAATTACACGTGAACATAGCGGTGATTCCTGACCTTTTATTGACCCTCAGCCCATGGTCAGCTCTCGGCAATGTTTCCCGAACCCTTCCTGCTGTAGATCACAGCTAGGTTCTCTTCCGGATACATTCATTATACCGGACAGAGTAACCCGTTGTATCCTGTTACCCGCACTGGTATAAACAGTCCTGACTCTGCTCATGAGACAATGGATGTCGAAAATAATTCAGACAATACATGTATCTGTATATAACGCAGCAGTTTCGGTGTCATTCCACATTGTCTGAGTGTTCTTGTCAACTGGTCGTGTCACGTGACAACTCTGCAGAGGATCTCGCCAATCACCTGTCGGCTGTTCTCTTGGCTCGGAGTTGATCACAGCATTGCCTTCTAGCAATCAGCAAATATATGGTCGAGGCAGTCGCAGGCCGCTATAAAGCCCAGTTAAACTAATGCTGCAAAAATAATGCAATGCCAAAAGCCACTTGCTCGCTGGGAAATGTAAAAAACCTCTTCCCTCCCTGTTTAAGCTGCTTCTCTATTCAACGTTTGATGTTATTCATGTAAATTAAAACATTTTAAAATGGAAATATAAGAGTTTCCTACACTCACAGGGCAGTGCAGTTGGAAGAGCAGTGCTGTGCACTCTTTGTTTTAGCGTCCTTGTGCGTTCGGCAGCTTACATCACATTAATCGTTACTGACAGCATGGATGAAGAAGTGATGCGAGAGTCGAGTCAATATAAAGAATCACCGACGTGTCACAATAACCGAATGGGTAGCGCACAGAAAGGTCACACTACATTTCGAAGAACAATTCCATGCTGGAAATTACAATTCTAGTCTTAAACACCCCACTATATTTCAAATAATTATCTGGCCTTTTCTAATGTCTGGCCAACTCTGTGCTTTAGCCATGCTCTAAATGCAGCGTGCCCACTTGCAATCCATTTTGGCTTTTACACCGTGAAAGGGTTAAATATATACACGGTATGCCATACTCTCTATCCTCCATTACCCCCGCATAATCAGCAAGTGGCATAATGGCTTGAGCACAGGACTCCCGATAACATGTGCTAAATTGTCTCGCTGGAAAAAAAAGACAAAGAAAACTTAGGGCTATTACTTTTTTGCAAGTGCTCAGTGCCACAGAGGGAAGCACACCAGAGATGCTTCCTGTGAGCTGCAAGCAAAGCGTGGGATTGTGCTGGTTTGCTGGGTGCCCTGAATATAGGGGAAGCACCCCCTTGGAGCGCTATTGTGAAATAATCAATTTTATTATATTGAACTCGTTCAGATGCGACTGATCTCTGCCACCTTTTAACCTTCTAAAGTGCTACTCAATGTTTCAGCGTAGCCGTATAGTGGTGCCCTGGGAATTCGTAAATAAATATTTATATGTAGAGACATGTTTAAAAAAGAACAACGGGAGGAATGTGATTTAATTCCTGGTTCACAGCAGAGATAGCATTCGTAAAATCGCGTTTTCATTTGAAGCTTTTATTATACGCTACCGAGCTTCATAAATGTTATTTATTGTCTCATTAAATGGAAATTTTTTGTCCTTACTGGCTTCAGTGTTCCTGCAAATCTCTATAGCATGTGACGTGTGGAGGCAGTCTGAGTTAACTCTCCTGGTTTCGGCAATCAGATGTTGAGGGTCTAATATGCTGTGTAGTGCTGACCAGTGTGAAGGATATGATGCGACCAGCTCGCACGGAGAGATGCTGTGAGACATCGTCCATCATTTTATAAGCTTGTTGTGCCTACAAATATTGAATGCTAAAATGCACCCGTATGTAACGCTTATATTTAGGTGAATTAATCTCCACCGCATTGTATACCGATTTTACGGAGGCGTTATTAACGTCAGGATAAGTGTTTTAATGACTGCATCCAAAACAACGTAATTGAATTCTGCATCAAGACAGTGATTTCTTCTGTTTCTCTCTCAATATCTGTACAGATAAAAAAAACTAATATGAGTATTTCAAATCACAGCGGTGCACAAGGGAGACGTGTGTGAATTAACCAGCTGGCGGGGGGGGGGGTTGCTCGTTAAAATTAACAGGTGCTGTGCATTGTAGCCATTTCCTTGAACTTTTTGCTAATTACATAGATTTTTTTAATTTTAAATCCATTCTTTTCATAATTACGAAGCATAACATCTTCCATTCCAGCTTCATTCATACCGCACTAGTATTGTAGAGTGACCTGGTCCCCGGGGTGGACACAGGCAGCAGATAGTTTGCTGTTAACCCCAAGCGCTCAGAACAAATGTGGCGAGGGAACTCCACGGCAATGGATTATGCTCGGAGATGTTTTCTAATGTATTCCTAGCACTACCTGCACTCAACGTCCATCTTCACAACTGTTATCAACATCACCGGCCACAATCAATCCACTCACGGATGAAGGCCCCTACACGCTGTCGGCATCTTTCACAGCAGCGCAATGTAGCAATCCGTCTAACACGTGCGCGCGATCTGATTCCATCGCTCCATGTCCAGGTGATTGGCCCTCTCGTGCCAATTCCTTGCTTCGCTGCTGCGTCACGGTTTCTCTTCAGCAGCGACCATCGGCCCTCCGAGCGGTGACTTGCATTACCCACGTTTGCTTAATATTCTGAACAGTGAACAGAGAACCGTGACGCCTTCAAATGTTGCGTTTATAATATATATAGATGATGATGATGGGCGGCGCGGTGGTCCAGTGGTTACCGCTGTCGCCTCACAGCAAGAAGGTCCCGGGTTCGAATCTTTCGGCTTGGGTGCCTTTCTGTGTGGAGTTTGCATGCTCTCCTCGTGTCCGCGTGAGTTTTCGCCGGGCACTCCGGTTTCCTCCCACAGTCCAAAAAGCATTCTGCTGCATAGGTTTATTGGCTCGCAGGCTAAATTGCCCCGCAGTGCCCGGCGATGGACTGGCGTCCCATCGTCGGTATATCCTTGCCTTACGCCCTGTGTCTGCCGGGATAGGCTCCGGCTTCACCGTGACCCTGTATAGGACTAAGCGGTTTCAGACAATCAGATGAGATGATGAGATGATGATTGCTTCCAAAAGCTGCTCTTTCGGGATAGCCTTGTCAATCGCTGCTTCTCTCTCCTTTGCGATTTTATACATCAAGCTGTGAAAACCTTCATCAGTACAATATATGTAGTTATCCATATGTTGATTGAACGTTACTTTTACTACCGTTAACTTTATTTACCTACCCATGTGCTTTAAAAAATTATTGCCGAGATATTCAAGCATAGGTGCAATTTTTCATTTATCTATGGCAAATACTTGCTCGCCAACTCCGATTAAAGAAAAAGAAAATGCTGCTTTAGCTTGTGTGTGGCCTTGACTTGGCATCCAGCTATCATTTATGAGCATGGTCCAGAAAGAGCATACGCTTCAAAATGCACCCATTTGTGTAGGAAAACAAAGCAATTGTAATGTATCTGCATGCTGCTGCTGTCTTCCACCAGTTTGTGATGGATCGACTCCATGTCTGGGTTTCTGTGTGGACACGGGCAAACACGTGGTGTGTTACTCACCGACTAGCGTATCTTCTGAAACGGGGATGAATCCTCCAAAGAAACTGTTCAGAAACGTCGGAGGCCTGTTTGCTGTAAAAAGCAAGTAAGTAACATTTGTCATATTTTGAAAGATGTGTAGACGCAAAGCAATGTAAAGATTTTAGCCATGGAAAATGCAGAATAGTTTCGACTGGAAATGTTGATCAAAATTAGATTCAATTTAGAATTTGCACAGTATTCGCTCAATGGTGTTATTTGCAAAGCACGGTCATGAGACATTCAGATAAGCCGTGATTCTGGACACAGTCGATTCAGGGTAATTTAATGTGTATTATATCCCTGGAATCCGGTTGTTAAACATTTTACATTTCAGCATCAAAAATATAGATGTTACAAATGTACACACAACTGAGTGTGGTGTGTATGGGAACTCCTGTCACTTGTCAGAGGCAGGATCCGTGGGGAAGCTCACCTCGAGTCAGATGTGGCAGCACAGCTATGTATAGCACACAGATGAGCAACGCTGCCCCGATCCTACTCCACAACATCTTTAATAAGATCGTATTCGTCTGGTTCAGGATCTTCACCAAACACTTGCACTGGAAGCCTGCAAAAAAAACAACATCTGTGGGTGTCAGAGCGGTTCACAAGCCCTTAATGAAAATAAGACCAAAGAGGACCGTTACGTCGCCCGGATTGGCGTTACCGGGGCCCCACCCTGGAGCCAGGCCCGGGGTT
>JAZEWT010000012.1:9573083-9588689 GCA_036362905.1 Mordacia mordax
TAAAAGGATTCATTGTAGATGGTGCTCACACATCCATAATGAAATGGCCGAGAGAAATGAAGAATTTCAGGAAGAAATAACAGGTAGATGAAGGGTAAGAAAGATCTGGACATTATCACCTCATAGGTGATAAGAAAGCCAAACTAAGTGATCAAGAGAGTGGCTATACACAGATAAAAACATAGGACCAAGTACCGCACTTTGAGGGATACCAGTGAGCACAGAGTGGGAAGTAGATCTTGAGTCGCGCCAGGACACCCGAAAAGGGCGATTATTGAGATAGGAAGAGAACCAAACGAGTGCACTTTCGCGAACACCCAAGTCTGACAGAATATTAAGAAGGATAGTGTGATTCACAGTGTCAAAGGCGGAAGAAATATCAAGCAGAATTAGCACAGAGCAGACATAAGTGGCATGAGAAAATAGGACCAGTTTCAGACGATTGGAAGCAGAGAGTTGGATAGTAGATTGAAAATATAATTAGTTAGCTGAGGAAAGATCAGATGAAAAGGCGAGTATTACTGGTTTAGTGCTGAGAGATACGTGTTTATTATTACAGCAGAGAGTACCATGTGAGCTTGCAAGCTCGATATGCGGGATTCCTGCGACACAACAAACGTCTGAACTGAGCAATGCAACAACACACAAAACCAAAGGGCAAGTAAACTTACAGCGATAATATGTGCATCAATGAAACTCTAACTGTAATCATGAAAGTAAACAGTAACGCGCAAAATTGCACAATTAAATGAACTCACAGCACCAACTGGTACAAAGACGAAAACCCAAACACAATCATGAAGTAAATAGTAGCAGTCAAGATTGTGCAGCACAATAAATTCTGAATAGATAAAGAAGTACAATGGTGGTCTGGGAAAATTTTTTGTTTTTTTGCAAGACAAATGGCAACAGTACATGCAACCCTTCAAAAAGACCAATAATTTTTTTTACAATTGCAGCTGGGTTGAATTTGTTATACTAATTAATGCTTATGTAAGGGCACACCAACGGGCCGGCGTCAACACCACCAGCATGCTACCCGCGTGTGTGCCCTCGTGGGTCCCGGCGACGCGCAAGGGGCGGCGGCGCTATTCTTATCCTCACACGCGGCAACCACACCATTGAGAGGACCGGAGGCTTCTGTCGTTCCAGCACTTAACCTCTAACACAACACCCGCTGACAACAACCCAATAACACAACGTAACGGTAACAAAACGCAGAGGGGACGCTCAGCCACACTGTATACAGGAAGACAACACATACGGACAGGTATTTACACGCAGAGTCTCACCATCACCCAAAACAGAAACGGGGGATACTGCACATCTTAGCCCACCGGTCAAAAACATTTCAGACAAACAACATCTAAGAGACGAGCTACGACATCTACAACAAGCACTAGCGAGCAATGGATTCCCAAAAACAGATATCCAACGTGCCATAATGAGAGAACATAGACAGAAACAGCAAGAAAATGAGGAGGAAGATATCAAGACCCGCGCTTTCCTGCCGTATGTAAAAGGCACCACTGACAAAATTAGCAAATACCTAGAAAAATATAAAATCAAAACAGTCTTCACAACCCACCAGAAGATACAAAACGTACTCAAATCACCTAAAGACCGACTACCACTACAGAAAGAAGGCATATATTGCATTCCTTGCAGCAACTATGAGGAAGTGTACATCGGACAAACAGGAAGAACAATAGCTACAAGAAAAAAAGAACACGAGGCAGCAGTACTTTTGCGGCACACGGATAAATCAGCAACAGCAGCACATAGTGCAGATAAACAACATAGAATCGATTTTGATAAGATACGAGGACTCGCAGCCGTTCGCCATAAAGGTCCAATATTAATTCGTGAAGCAATTGAGATTCACAAGACAGGAAAGACAATGAACCGCAAACAAGAAATGAATATAAAGCTCAGCCAAACCTGGAGGCCACATACCTTGTGATCTCCCTCTGATGTGTGGACATCAGAGGGGGGTTCTTTAATTAGATGCTAATTAGGGGACTACCCACAGAAAAAGCAGGAGGGGGTTATCACAGTTCCGGAGTGTGAATAGGACAAGGAGATTAGTATTAATGTGATTCAGATGTAGACCCCATACAACACATCCACAGTACCCACATATATATAGGAGCAACAGGCACTACACACACATACTGTGCCTGAGGATGCCTCCAACGTGTGAGGCGAAACATCGCGAGGAGAGGAGAGGAAGCGAACGACGCGACTGTCCCGAGAGAGCAGCTTTTCGGAGCAATCATCAGACAGGTTGTTGTCTTTGCACCGGACTGCCAGTCCCTCCACCTCTCCTCTGTATGCAATTTCATCGTTGTTGTTGATGAGCCCCACCATTGTCGTGTCATCCACAAACTTAATGATGTGGTTAGAGCTGTAATTGGCGGAGCAGTCGTGCGTCAGCAGGGGGCTGAGCACACAGCTTTGGGGAGCGCCGGTGCTCAGTGTGGTGGTACTGGAGTTGCCGATCCAGACTGTCTGTGTCAAAGGATTTTGACAGTTTTACAAATGAAATGGTACAACTCTGTTTCATTTGAATAGTGCTGAAAACAAAACTTCAGAGTCCAATCCTATCGAGGTCGTGCAATATTTTTAACATGAGCTTGATCGTTTCGGATATAATAACTTGTTTTTGGAGGTACAATTAATAATCTGTTTTTGGAGAATTGTATCAAGATATTTTAACCACAGTCGATAGACTTGCTGTTGATATATAAATATTAGGATAATCTACAAACCCTCTTTTATAGAGGACAAATTAAATGGGTCTTTTATTCATTTGGGAGTGTAGCGTCTTGAATAGATAGGTTAAAGATGTGGGTTAATGGTCTGAAAATTATATCAGCCACTGCAACTAAAGCAAACGGAGGAAGCCCCAGTCGAGGAATGTGTCTGTAATGAAGCCAACTCCATCCATCCATCCATCTTCTTCCGCTTATCCTGGGCCGGGTCGCGGGGGCAGCAGTCTAAGCAGCGATGCCCAGACTTCCTTCACCCCAGACACTTCCTCCAGCTCTTCCGGGGGGACCCCGAGGCGTTCCCAGGCCAGCTGAGAGACATAGTCTCTCCAGCGGGTCCTGGGTCTTCCCCGGGGCCTCCTCCCGGGGGTTTTGGTCCAGGGATTGGGTCGTCAAGGCCCCCCGCCACGACTGCTACCCAAACCACATTGCACCGGCCCCTCACGGACCTTCCTGCGGGTGGTGAGCCTACTGCAAGTGGTATCATTCTACCTTAACAATTCATGAGTGTTCAGTGGTCACACGTGGTGTGTGACTCATTGGAACTCGTGACTACGGGTGAGGTCATCCGGAAGGTGCGAAGGGAGGGGGGCGGCGACACGGAGGAATATAATAATGGAGGAGTTCGTGAGCTGGGGGGAGTTGTTGTTTGGAGACAGAGTCAGGGAGAGTTGGTCGTCAGCATGTAGTCGCCGCTCGAGTTCGTTATGCCCGGGCCCGCGTCGCTCTGTTCAATAAAGCATCAAAAGTGAAGAAGTCTCCGCTCGCTGGCTGAACGAGAGCGGAGTGAATGCGGATCCTCGGCGTGGTGTTATCACCGAGCCGTCACGAGTCCGCGGTCCAAGTCGTGGTGCCGCAACAGTATTAGAAGCACATGTCTGTGGAGAGCGTTGATTTTGCCTGCGTCCTCAAGCACCTAGCACAGCTACTGAGCTGTATTCATACTGGATATACGTTACTGTACATCGCTGCTCTCACTTGAACCCAGACATGTTGGGGATCCACACATATTCCGTACACTGGCACTGGCAATGCGCCTTCTCATAAGATGAGAATTTAAGCAGGTGGCGATGATCCTGGGCATTGTGTAGTGTCAGGCCTCACGCCGTGCCAGGGCAGGTGCATCGCGGCGGCCGTGCTAGAGGTAACGGGCAAGGTTAGAGTCACCCGAGGTAACGAGGGGTCAGGTGTGGACAGCGAAGATGGTGCTCGCTGAGGGGGAAGCATCACGTGGGTTGGAGATTTGGTGGGAAAGGAGTGAAGATGATGGGTGAGGAGATGGCGTGATGTGATGTGACGGGATGACGGATGAGGAGAATAGAAAGAGGAGGAAGATAGGAGAGACTCGGCATGGGAGTTTGGCGGAGGTGCACGTCAGAATGTTGTGAGTGTAACCGGTGGCTATGGTAATGAGTTGTACATATGCATGGTCGCACATTAAAATGCTGAAGCGTTACCATCGCACCCGCCCCCACGTACAGGGAAACGCTCACCCTTGCGGAAGCGTTTCTCAGTGTGAGTGAAGCATGATAGAGGACTGTGGAGTGTGCTGTGGCTTCGTATGCTGGTGTGTGTGTTTGAAGGTACTGTGTCTGCAGACTGAATAACTATCATCATTTCGAGTGAAGGTACGTGTGGAATCAAGTCCCTGTGGTGGAATAAGAGTAACGAGTGTCGGTGGACCAGGAGCGGTGCATGCGGAGCGCGAGGGGGATTCACAAAAAACACAACGCAGAACTTTACCATCAGAACCACCTCCTCCTCGCCACGTGTGCACTCACCTGCGCCGAGTTCACCTGCTCTGACATCTCGCTGGCCTAGGCGCCGGCCTGCAGTCTCTTGTACGAGCGTCGGCCGCATCGTGGGTGTAGAGAGAGACGGTGCAGGTTGGCGGTGGCTACATGAGGCGTAGCGCGTGAAGTGCGGGGGTGGGGGGGGCAAAGTGTTGTTGCTCTGTCGTGGTGACGTATCCCTTGCGTTGTGTTATGTTAACTAATATTAGTATATAAGATTACAACAGGTTTTACCGTATCTGGCGATTATGCAGGTGTTAAGATCCCAAACACCAAAATAGACACATTTTACAATGTGTCCAGTTTGCAAAAGCCACACATACTAGTGGCAAAGTATGCAAACAGGTAGCTTTGATAACCTATGCATTGTCCTTCAACTGACCGACCTTCACCTGGCAGTGGCTTTCTTTTGAGCCTATTTTCCGGTGTCAGTCGCTGCCAAAAGGCAGTCAGCGCAGGACAATGCAGTATCAATGCTTTATAGCTTAGGTGGGGCTGTTAACGCTATCTGGCGATTATGCAGGTGTTAAGGTGTTAAAATCTTAAGGTGTTAAAATCTTAACACCTGCATAATCGCCAGATACGGTAAAACCTGTTGTAATCTTATATTTGTATACTGGCAAAAAAGTACCCATAGCGTTAACAGCCCCACTAATATTAGTGTTAATGAAGTATACAAAGGCAGAAGTCTCCAGACTGCTCACTGCAGGGGTGTCCCCACAGTGAATGGTGTCTGTGCTGGTGGCGCTGGTGAGGGCGACGTCGCGAGTGGCCCAGCACGTGTTCTCCTGTGCACCGCATTCAGAACCCAATACGCTGACCGGCAGGGATGAGTTCGACTCCAGTGGGAAGGCGTCCCGCTCGGGTATCACAAGTGCATGAGGTTCTCACAAGTTTGAATCAGCACTACGTGCTGATTCAAGTTCAGAATATTGAAGGGGGGGTTTTTGCATGGTGTCACACTGTAAAGCTCGCCTTTATGTTCCACACTTTAGTTTTGCGCACACGATAACCGCACTGAACGTGTACCACAAAAAGACAATGTGAAATATTTCCAACAACTTTTACTGTACAATGTAAAAAATAAACTTACCATATGTACAGAATCAGGAGCATTGTCAAAGGGACATACACAGGTTATGGAGAAAAAAAACTATGCATAAGTGAATTTTCAACTTTCAATAAGAATGTTTTCATGACATTTTTTTTCAATGTGGTTGATGTTATTTGTATATGCGGCGGCTTATATATATATTTGTATAAAACATTCTCGGCCGGGAGCAGGCATACTCAGCGTTTACAGTGGGACACGTGAAGTGTTGATCAGAGTTTGGAGATGGGAGGCACATGAGCAAGCAGAGCGTGTTGGGGGTGTCTCGGGGCACAATAGTGCATCGTCATTGCTCAATCCAAACGTCTTAATTAGACTCCACGTGCCGACCTTGTTGCTTGGTTTGCATTGCGCCGTGACGAAGCAGGCTGCTATCTGCTCCGGTGGTCCAATGGTGGAGCGAGCAGCTCGCCTTCAGAAGAGTGCGGAGTCAAAATCCTGATTGTGAGTTTACTCTGTCTACTATCCCATGTGGATGGGTGGGAAAACTTACCAGTGGTTGTTAAACGGATAGACTCACTCCCATCACAGGAATGTGGATATTCCACCATCTACTCTGCGGAGTATAAATTGGAGGTGAGCGTCAATTACTTAGTGCTCATTTAGGCACTAGGAAATCGCTAACAAAACGACACCAGAAACTCTATGGGTACTTTTTTGCCAGTATACATATTTAAGATTACAACAGGTTTTACCGTATCTGGCGATTATGCATAGTTTCTGGTGTCTAAGATTACAACAGGTTTTACCGTATCTGGCGATTATGCATAATCGCCAGATACCCACAACAGTTTCTAGTGTCTAAGATTACATAATCGCGATTATGCATAATCGCCAGATACGGTAAAACCTATTGTTATGCATAATCGCCAGGTACGGTGAAACCTGTTGTAATCTTAGACACCAGAAACTGTTGTGGTCTTGTCTCGTTGGTTAGGATGCCAGATGTTCACAAGGTGGCACAGTAGGGTAGACAGGAGGCGTGTGAGGAGTGGCCAGTGCTGTTGCTGATAGCAATGCATACGGTTGCACATGCAACGATAACAATCGTTGTTCGCCACGAAGTGGCGGTGATGTCACCACGACGCCTCTGCCAGGCCCAGGTGCACGTTGAGGCCATGCGAAATGTCGAAGTCTCGCCGACAAGATGTTACAGGACTGGCAGAGGCACCACCCGTGCTACTCACTGTGCCAGCTTGCCGAGTTCCAGCCTAACTGTGCCACCTTGTCAACATCTGTTTGTCACATGCCCACACGCGTACACAGAGACTGAATTCTTGTGGGCGTGCGTTGCTAGCACCTCCTGCTGACAATAGACGCAGAGTAAGAATGCTGCAGCTCCCGAAGTCCCATTCTCACGCCCAACACACATGCAATCACGGACACAGGGGACACAACGGAGTGTGGACAAACCACCAAGTGACACAGTCTCTCAGATGAGCCTCACAGAGCTCTCACAAGCTACCATAATAAATTAATGTGAGAAATGCGCAGCACACCACTGAGTGAAACTACATTGCAGTGAAAACTAGCACCACTTATACTTATTGCCAAATGTACAGTCACGGATGGAAGAGTATCAACATCATCAGAATCATCGTTAATACACGTCCAATGTTAATCCTGCTCCCTTTTCAGTCCAGTGTATATACTCGGGGCTACTATGATGTCTCCAGTGGTGCAGCAGTGATCAAGGTGTGCAGGTGGCTCCATGGGACTGGGGCCCATAGGTCCGAGGGCTAGAGTTGCCAGGGTACGCAGGATGGGGGGCAATCTTTCATTCCCTGCAACAGGGCCCATGCCAACCACGTTACACTGGTGGGTGCCTGCTATCACTATAAGAGGCATTTCCCGTGCTCAAGTGTACAATCATTCCGTGGGTCTACACGGTAATGGAAAGAAAAGCAAAACATATCCACATTCTTATTCGCGTCCATACGAACAGCTCCACACACAGTGGATAACACATCACAATCAAAACTTTTGACGTGAGATCCTGCACACAAGAGTACGCTTAAGTCCTGTCGTCCCTCTTCAATTTTAATTCAACTGTCCTCATCGAGCCCCGCGTCCAAGTGCTGCTGTCACTCGGGCTGCACGGTGAGCTTCTCCCAGTTTTGCCGATTGCTTTGACAGCCGCTGAGCAAGGGCGTGCACGCTGGGAAGACGCAGCTCAGGGCCTGTGAGATGGGCCGAGACAGGGAGGCATAAGGGTCACACGGGCAGGCTGTAAGCTGTGACATTTAGAGAAATCACAAATATTAAATGCCTCCTCACCAATAAACATAATTGCGAAATTGCACATTGGCAATGGTGCACAAGTAACAACAAAACTCTTCATCCTGCATCTCGTAACACTGTATTATATAGAAACAATACATACACATACAATGGGTGAAATGTTGGGTTCCTCTTGATTGCCACCTGCTATTTCCACAAACTTCTACACGAATCTCACCCTTGACACTTCCCTTCTCTCAGATTATAACGTGGTCAAAACCTATTTTCCAGCCCAGGGGCCTATTTTTCCCGGCCCCCTCCCCTCCGCATCTCTCCCCTCACCCCCCATCTCCAGCCGTCTTTGCCTTCCTGCTGGCAAAGTCTGTACACTGTAAGAAGCACACACGAGATCGATCGAGAATCGACATGATAGTCACTGCTTTGACCAGAACCAGTCGTCCAACTGGGTCAGACAAACACATGTAGACGTCCCGTCGCATCCGCACACTGACTAATGAATAATGGAGGTCCTAAAATGCTAAATTGTAACATAACGCTGCCTCAAGGCAACACAAGCATTATCTCTTCCTCTTGCTGCTTACCCTCCTGCCGACTCACTTTGGCCTCTGCCTCTCCCACTCGCTGCCTTCTCCTTGCCTCCGTTTCCTCTTCCCTATACTATTCTGTATATATGTACCCCCTATACGATACTATTTAATACTATTTTGCGCTCTCCTTCTGCCATATCTTGTCCTACTAGTCTTCCCCATTTCTCCCCCTTCTTTCCCCTTTACCTCTCCCACTTCCCATTGCTCTTGTCCGATGATCTCTCTCTCTCCAGCGGCTGTGCGCATGTAGCGTCGCTCCGTGTGTGCTCATTCCACTGCTAGTCTGTGTTGGGTCGTGCTCTACTGCTATTGTGGTGCAGGGCAAATAAGGTATGTCGTGCAAGCATGATATCCCCGGCTGGTACGTGAATATCAATTCGGCATAACGATCACTCCAATGAAATATCTATTTGGCCCTAATGGCCACGTGTCCATAAACTAAACCCTTTGTCTCATTATCGAGGCCCATCTACCTTTAACAGCCCTGGACCACTTGACTTATCTGGTCGAAAGGTCTCTTAATCTTTGTGGCATCTGTCTCACTACGTGACAATATTAATACAATCGTCCCTGTAAGCAGTATCTAAAAAAAACACAGTCTGTAACGAGTGCACAGTAAACGTATACCTCAGCACATGCCTGTCTTTTCATACTCACGATACATCTATAAAATTGCATTTATATGGTGTGTGTTATGGCAAGTTTGCTTTGATCTGAGTAGATTTCTGTGCATCCTCATTCTGTGTTCAGCCCAACATTGGGCGACGGTTATTCCATTGCTCGCATCATCCCCATTGCTGTGAACCATGACCATTTCGCCAAAAACGTTATTGCTTATATGCGTTCTTATCTCGTTGTTGATGTGCCGTTCTCTCCACAACTATGTGCAGCGCTTTGTGACCCTCGGGTGAAAATCGCTCTATAAATGCGATTATTATTTTTGTTATTGTTTCCCCTTTTTGGTTTGTTTGTTTTTACTCATCCACAGTTTTGTCAGATCATGATACCTGAGATAATCGCTTTTTACTGTTGATGTGTGTGTTCAACTTCACCGCGTGCCGCAATAACTATTGCCTTGAGCATGCTGCATTGAGAGATTGAGATAATTCCTTTGTGTGGCCTGTATGATCATCCATCCATTATCATGCTACTTATCCGAGTCCGGGTCATGGAGGCCACAGGCTTAATAAAGCAGCCCAGATATATTTTCCCTAGCAACTTCCTCCAGCTCTTGCTGGCATTCCCAAGTCAGCTGAGTGACATAATCGCTCCAATGGTTCCTGGGCCTGGCCCCGGGTTCTCCGCCCAGTTGGCCGTGCACGGTACACCCCCAGAGGGAGGCATTTAGGCGGCATTCTTATCAGATACCCGAACCACCTCAACAGACTCCTCTAAAAGCCAAAGAGCAATGGTTCTACTCTGAGATCCTCCTGGATCACTGAGCTCCTCACCCTATCTCTAAGGCTGAGCCCAGAAACCCTACAGAAGAACTTTATTTCAGCTACCTGTATCTGGAACCTTAGTCTTTCGATTCATTGCCGGTAATTTCATTTTTTTACGTCCTACTACGCGCCTTTTCCATTATTAGTCATAATTTCATATTCACATTTGCGACACACTTTTTCTTCTTATTGCCTACAACCCCACAAGCCACTCTATTGCCACCATCAAATCCCAAGTGTATGTTTTTTTCATGCAAGTAATGTTCTCGCGTACTGCCATGTTCGTCGGTATAAAAAATAACATTAATTATATTAAGCTAGAAACCCACACACTAACGAATTTTGGCAAGCTTGAGATCTAATCAAGGTGCGTAGGTAATGATGATAAACCCTATGACAATTTTGCTCAGTGTTTTCATAATCAACTGTAGCCCGCACACAGCCCTTCTTGGTGAAGACTCGGCACCTCTTGCCTATTAGGAACGTCCAAATCTCAAGTGTGAATTGGTAGTGTCCATAAGTCTAACTGAGCCCTGTCGGCCATTGGAAATGGCAATAATTACAATATTAGACGAGCCCACCCTACTCGCTCAACACAACCTGCGATGACAGCAGGTTTCATTTTCCACCGGTGTACACACAACACGGCAGGATTCGACAACTACCAGTAGACACACAAATGTTGTCTGCTAAAAAGTAGGATTATTGTCCAAAACGTTGCCGATCATATTTTTTCCTGATGTGTTTATCAGTTTTAACGGACGCTGTTCGGAAAATCACTTTTTGAGGAAGAGGCGCCGCTGGTCTCATGAAACGAAACGTTAGACACCATCAAACATATGTCGCACAGCCACACAGCATCACCACTCAACCCACGCAGTAACACCATCTAGACATGGGCTAAGGCAACGTGCTGCCAGACTTCACTACCATACCTCATAGAGGGGAAGGCATATTCCATCGATGAATCCGACCTGGATGGTTGGAATTTTATCCCTCTTCTCCCGGTTCATCATGTCCTGACAACATCGTACACATTCAGCACAAACGCGCGTTGCCATTAAACCATCAAGATGATCTCAGCGCGTGTCACACACAGTGAACGAGCGTCCCAGACTCGCCGGTGATGCGGGAATAGAAGTGTCACTCTGCGTGAGGGGCACAGTGCAATAATGAAAACTGTCAACCCACAGCAGTGAGAGGTGCTTAGTATTTTTGGTGGTGTTGAAGCCTAAAGCAGCTGAATTGACACAGCCACGTGTATAAATTGCACTGTGTAAGAGTCAATACACAGTGGCTCAAAATTGCATGTTGTCTGCCAGGCCGTGCATCTCGGGTTTGCTTCACAATTGGATCGACCAAATGTTTACAGCAAGAATGGAGACGTATATGGTCACCTCAACTGACCGAAGCTGGATGCGTGAGCCTCTATACCCCTGTGGGGTTTACACACTGGACAAAGAGAGCGTTACCGTGGGCTCCACATGCAGCTCCTGCCTTTCTCTGTCACCCTGGTCGAAGAACTCGGAGGCCACAAGCTCCGCGATCTGTGGGACAGACGATGGCACACTGCATCATCGGGCTTACCCACGGGTCGAGACTACAGCTGCTGCTCCGATTCGCAAAAACACAGATCCCCTAGATAGCTTTAAATTACTGTAGGATCAACTGATATTAGCATGCAGCTAATAAGGTCGGCAAGGCATACGATGGGGTGAGTATTTATCATCACGCCTTTCTGCCTTTGTCTCTCTAGTGATGATGTTTACACACTGCACCAGGTACTCATTTGAGGCTGGGTCGACCTGGGGAGGCTCAGGACCAGTTCAGAAAATCGTCATTGGTGTTGGCTGTGAGTGGGAACTGAACCCGTAGAGTAGTGCGCTAACTTCTACACCACTGCTCTGTTAGTCACGCTCACAGTAAAACACAGAGGCGATGTTTCAGCTCAGTGTCAGCAAAACCAGAACAGACGTGGACCCAGCGGTGAGCACCACATGACGCGCACTTTCTCTTGATGAGGCTCCATTTCCCGGTGTGCTCGCAACATTGGTCTTTTGGTCGATGAGGGTGGGGAGAATTCGTGTGAAAATGTAGCTGCCTCTCTCTGCCTCGATGCTCATCCTCGTTCTCTGTCCCATTATATCTACCCCTCCCGAGCCTTCTGCCAATGATGTTTTATATTTGTAATATTTCTTCTCCATTATCAGCAGAAGCAGCCGCTATAGTCTGTTCGCTGCTGGATGTACGATGCTACGCTCCACTTCACCCCTGCATGTGGGTCTGATTCGCACTCTTCCCACAGTGGATGTCCTCTCAGGCATGTTCCCATCTTTGGCTGCCACTCTGATGTTTTGACAATCAGCCATTGTCCCTTTTGAAATGTGTCCATAATTGCGACGTCTCATCTCAGCCTTCTCTGATCCACATGTTCCTCTCTCTGTCACATTTTTCTGCTGAGATTAATTTGTCAGTGTGCTTGTCTCGGATTCATGTCGTAGCAGGTGATACTGATTCCAATGTTATTCTTTACGCACATAGCTACATTACATGTAATTATTACATTTTTTTTTTAAGTACGATAACCCCTAGCTTTTCACCAATGCAAAATTATTTCTCTTGGTTGGCACCATAGAATCTTAGCACTCCCGCTAAGCACCTTCCAGCAACGCGATGGATTACGCATCACAGATCAACAATGTTCCATTCACCACCAAGCAGTGTGTGTCTCTGCACAAGCATCGCCGGTCTCTCCCGCCCACTGCACCTCAGTGCCATGGCTCGTTAGCAAGCGGCACCGGTGCCGAGAGCCTGGAGTAAGAGGCGCAGGGGCTCCGCGGAGCGAGAGACCGAAATGCGGTTCGTACCTTCCGCTGCACCGGCCACGGCTTGGTGATGGCCGAGACGTCACACGCTGTCATCATCATGGCTCTGTCGGGATACATTCGAAGGGCTGAGTGTGATGTCACCACGGCTCCGGTTAGCCCCACGTCCGTCACCCCGAGGGTTATTGAGGTAACCATAATTTAACAATGCCTCTGCTTTCTGTCGACTCCACTGAATAGATGCAAAGAGCGCTCGATTCCCACGTCAACCATGGCTGGGAGCTTAACAACGTCAGCCACCGGTCCAACCCCAACCACTAAATAATAATATGTTTTGCTTTATTATAGCGTTGTTATTAATGCAAATGCATCTTATAATCGCTAAGGACCCACAGACAAGCTAATAGGTATCCAGATAGCAAGCCGGGGCCAACATTTGCTCAAGCTCTAAAATCCATTATATATTAAGATACTTTCATGCAATTTATGAGTACTTATATATAACAATAATTAATAATAGTACTGTCATGATTTCAGGAAAGCCTCAATGATTCTCAAGATTCTTTAAAATTATTTTTCAGTAGGTTTTTTTTTTATGTGTGGAAGGAAACTGGGAGTGTCAGGAGAAAACTGTGAGCACACACAGGGACAGCAATCAGAGGACCAAACAGATCAGTTCATGAGCCCATTTGCTTTGCTCTAAAACATCTCCCGGTTAACTCGGGGCACGGTGTGTTTGGGAGTCCCAAATGTTAAATCCCTTGCATTCACATTTCTTTTTTTTCTTCCAGGAAAGCCTCACTGAGTTTCACTGGAGGGTCCTGCCATGATTTTGAGAGGTGGGAGCAGTGTTGCCATGTGTGATTACAATCGAGTCATTTCCAGGTAATTGTTTAGAATCGGGATATTTTGGCCAGCATCAGCTACATTGTAGTATCCTTATTGACGACAGACAGGTGAGTGCTGCTGTGTCCTACCGTGTATTGCCGTGTGCCACCGTGTGTCACCGTGTGCCACCATGTGTTACTGTGTGCCACCATGTGCAACCATGTGCCACCGTATGTCACCGTGTGCCACCGTGTACCACTGTGTACCACCGTGTGTTACCGTGTGTTACCGTGTGTCACCGTGTGCCATATCACGAACTTACCACTGTGAGGCTGCCACCTCATGACAGCAATGCGATTTTAAAAACACGACGTTGATTTATTTTACGTCCACAGATGCATTTGTTTTATTTTAATGAATCTCACACAGGCTGTGTTCACGCTTTTACCGAAGAAGCTTGCGATGATGTTGATCTTCAAAGTTAATAGTGCCGCCCTTGACGAGAGCGAAAAACTCTCCCCGAGTCCTGGCAGGGCAGTGAACAGTTCGCACCAATCACTAAAGCGATTTCGCATTTCTCCGGTGTTTCACTCATGTACATTTTCAAGTAACTGGGTAATGACAAAACGTGCGCTTATATAGTGGATCAATACAAGCATATCTTATTGCACGGTACATCAAGTGTAGATGTTTATTTTGTGTTGGAGAGTGGCGTAGGAAAAATAAGTCCTTGATCTTGGACTTGAAAATAGGCAGAGAATCAACAGAACAGATGGATGGGTGAAGGGAGTTCCAGGTGGGCCAGCAGAGGAGAAGGAATGACCTCCCACTGCGTGAAGATCAACTGGGGGCTTCAACAAAAACCCGTGGTTACTGAAGTGGAGAGTGACCACGGGTTTTTGTTGAAGTGGAGAGAGAGAGAGAGAGAGAGGAAGGATGGAGTGAGATGAGAGGGGAAAGGTAGGAGAGTCCGTGGAAGGGAGTAGAGTGAGATGAGAGGGAAGAGGGAGGAGAGAGCGTGGAGGGGAGGAGAGTGAGATTAGAGGGGAGAGGTATTGGAGTGTGTGGTGGTGAGTTGAGTGAGATGAGAGGGGAGAGGTAGGAGATAGCGTGGAGGGGAGTAGAGTGATATGAGAGGGGAGAGGTAGGAGAGTGAGTGGAGGGAAGTAGAGTGAGATGAGAGGGGAGAGGTCGGAGAGCGTGGAGGGGAGTAGAGTGAGATGAGAGGGGAGAGGTAGTGTGTGGAGGGGATGCGTGCATGTGCGCGTATACCTGCAATAGGTGGCCAGGTCTGTGGCCAGGATGGCGTGCTCAATCATACCCACGGCTGAGCGGTACTCCTCCACCGAGAGGCTGCTAAGCATTTCGTTCCCCTGCCCCATGCACATAAAAATGCAGGTACGTACAAAACAATAACAACAATTGCCATTCACCACTACGTGGCAGTGACATAACGATGCTTGTGCCAGGCCATATGCACCTTGAGGTCACGAGAGGTGTCAAAGGTGTTTGTGAGACAGACCCAGACGTTATGGGTTGCCTGACTGTAATTACATGCAGATGCACCACCTGTGTTTCCTACGCTGCCAACTTGCTTTGTTTAAGCCACCCAGCGATCCACTTAATGTGAGTTTCGCTCCTCCGTTCTCTGCTGATGTTGGAGGGCGATTGCCTCCAACTGCCCTGCAGCATCATTTACAAGTATTCTTGTCGAGTATGCTTGTCCTCCTGAACCTGAGCGCTGCCTTTGACAACCATCTTACTTGAGTGACTGGAGGGTATAGGGGTCTCTGGCAGTGCCCTACATTGGCTGAGCTCCTACCGGTCTGACCAGAAGCAGTTTGTTTGCCTTGGAGGACAAAACTCAAGAGACCCATCCTGTTTTGTCTGGAGTTCCTCAGGGTTCAGTTCTCGGACCACTCCTTTCCAGCATCTACATACAACCTCTTGGCCATATCCTGCGCAGCCTCAATCTCAGCTACCATTGCTATGCCGATGACATCCCAAT
>JAZEWT010000012.1:9601550-9616700 GCA_036362905.1 Mordacia mordax
CATGCAAACTCCACACAGAGAGGCACCCGAGCCGAGAGATTCGAACCCGGGACCTTCTTGCTGTGAGGCAACAGCGCTAACCACTGGGCCACCGCGCCGCCCATTTAGCAAGTCAAATATCATCAATTATTTCTAATACATCACTGGCAAATGCGTGCGGGAATAACCAAGTTGTTACTGAAGTGTTGGTGAAAAACCTCACATCACTTAGACTGACATTTTTAGCGTGAACAGTTACATTTGTTAAAAGTATGAACATTTATTTGAAGTATTAACACTTTGGCACAGAATGAAACACGTTCATTTAGGAATTGAGACATTCATCAGGCAGCTGTACTTCTTTGCTGAGTCGTTCGTTCGTCTTCGTGAAGGTGGAGCCGTGTATCGTGCGCTCGACATTACCCTTTCATCTTTTTCAGTAAACTTCCCTTCATTATTTCCCTTCTTGTTGATTGCTTGGGCGACCCCAACAATCTGTTCCACAAACACAGCAGCGCCGCGTATCCAAGAAGTCAAGGTCTATAAGCCGGGAATGCTCATGCAGATCAAAAAAATAAGTGTGTTAGTTTCTTATAAAATATTTTCACGTGAGTGAGAGCGCTCTCTTACCTCCCCTTTACTGTCTTTAATCGGCAAACAGAGTACGCTCTGCGTCTTGTAGCCAGTCATGAGATCGACTTCCACATTGAACCGAGGGTCCTGAATGCAGGAGGGACGAGGACATTGATCAGCGCTCCTCTCTCTCAGCTCTCTGTTGCATCACTTGTACGGTTTCTTTCATTGCAATTGTTCCCGAGGCCCCTGGCGAGCTGCGTTTTAAATCACGCACATGGGTAGTAGACCTGCATGCCACCTTATCTCTGATGCGGTCTCCAAAGGCTGCCACTCACGTTTTACTGCTGAGCACTCCCCCTCCCCCAGACAATGGTGTACGGGAACGATGGAAACTTTGATTTTACTCGATACAGAGCCGACAGCAATGTCTGAGAGTTGCTTTTAAGACCTGGTCTTTCGGAATAGCCATGATAAGGGACTTGACTGTCACAAACGAGCAACTCTGAAGAGCAATTCTAATACATTGAACCATGATATCCTACATCAGTACTGTCTCTGCACCAGAACTTACACTTTCCCAAGCCTCATTGTAAAGCTGCACATGGGTGTGTACGGCGCTTTGTTGATGATATTTTATTATTTTGGTGAGTGGTCGCTGGATAAAGTGGGAAGCAAAGATGTGGAAGCACAGAAGTGTAGTAGCTCCCCATTGTGCAGCTCCACGGCTTAAAACATCTGTCGTGTGGGGTGGCCATGGATCATAATGAGAGCTTTTGTATTTTAATTAAGAGTTGATAATTTTTGTACAAGTGCTTTAATCATTTTGCGAACTTCACTTCATACACATAAATAATAATGGGTCTACGCATTATCCAGTCACAACCTTGCTAAGCTTAGCCAGTGACCATATCTCCTGGAATGTCGATGAAATTCATTTTTCTGGGTCAGGTCACACAATAGTGTCGTTTAACCCTCCACCACCTGACATGGCCAACTAATAAGGTTTGTGACGTGAACAGAACGTGCTAATTCCTTCACTATCTCAGCACACCAGTATGTGGGACAGCGAACCCATGCCAAACCTGGGTGAGCAGCCAGGTTTGGCGTGGGTGCCTGATGATGCTGATTGCAATTATCAGCCAAACTTCGTGTATCTCATTTTAAATACTATGGGTTGGCTCTCACACACACCGGTGTGCTGAGATAGTGAAGGAATTGGCACGTTCTGTTCACATAACAAACCTAACTCATTGGCCGTGTCGGGTGTGACTTGACCCAGACAAATGGATCTCATCGATAAAATTGATCACGAAAGCCTTCAAATTAAACTCCTGGAATGTATCTGATCTCATCAACTCTTCATGTGGAACTAGAGCCAAAGCATCGACACAAAGCAATACACACGGGGCTCTGCCCCCAGGCACGAGCAAAATGTCACCAAAGCCCCGAGCGGCACCGAGCCATTGTGTTGCCACCTGCAACAGTAAATTAATCGCCAAGGAGGCCCGGGCCACGTGGGTCGGGCTCGAAGGACGTCTCATGGAACAGGGCCGCCCGGCTCCCCCACCTGGTAGGCATTGGGAATGTTGACGCCGTTTCCCGTGGCGGCCACGTATCCCACGATGCCCTTGCCCCAGGCGATCCGCAGCCAGCTGGTGCGGGCCTGTTCGGGCGTCGAGTCAAGTGACACGTCGAAGAGGGTGCTCACGAGACAGCGCTCCTGGGAGCTATCCTCGCGCACGATGAACAGCGAGCAGCGGTCCGCCGTCAGCACCTGGGACAGCAGCACATCGCGTCGACACAGCCAGTAATAATCATAATAACCATTCATAATGTGCCGCCGTGCATCTTCATTCAATGTCGAAGGTAGTCATTCATAGAGAGAAAGACTCAGAGGCAGAGCCAGGAAACCACAGAGTGGGGGGCATGAGGAAGGCAGCCACGGAGTTAGCTGGTGCCAACATTTGCCAGACACTGCATCCTATATGTTATGTTATCAGCCAATTACTTACCGAGATTTTTTTTCGGGAGAAAATCGGAAAATCCAGAAGAAACCCCCGCAGACCAGGGAGAGAATACATAAACTTCGTACAGGCATCTCAGGGAGGAATCGAACTTCTTCGGAAAAGACTTTCTGTGACATGGAGATTATGATTGTGCAACCCTGCCACTCAATACATTAACAAAAGAAGTGTAACACTGTATTTAGAAAAATAAAGCTTTTAATCTCGAGGAGCACATAACTATACACGTGTACTGCAGCTATAAAAACAACTTATTTCAACTCAACCAATCATTAACCTGATGATCCAGCATGCCAGTGAAACCTCGCGAAGGAGAGAGGAGGAACGCATGACACAGCGATTGCAAAAGAACAACTTCTTAAAAGCAATCTTCAACTTTGAATAGACCGAGACATCTGCTGTTTGGCCTACGACCATATCACCCTGAATACGCCCGATCTCGTCCGATCTCGGAAGCTAAGCAGAGTCGAGCCTGGTTAGTACTTGCATGGGAGACCGCCTGGGAATACCAGGTGTTGTAGGCTTCCCGGCGATGGACTGGCGTCCCATCGTCGGTATATCCTTGCCTTGCGCCCTGTGTCTGCCGGGATAGGCTCCGGCTTCACCGTGACCCTGTATAGGACTAAGCGGTTTCAGACAATGAGATGAGATGAGATCTGCTGTTTGCTACTGGCTGCCTGGCGTATTGGACATTTCCGTCTCTGCTCAATAACCCTCACAACATAAAGCTTTAGTAAGACTTGGCAGAAGCTTTTTTTGCAAAGAAATAATTTGTCAGCGGTCTACTTGGGGCCGTCGCAACAACACAAGCCGCCCAAAAATGGTGAGAGAGGGCCCAAGACCGGGTCACATGCCACTCGCCACTCATGTCAGCTCTGCTCGGGCATCAAACTCGGGTCACAGAGTTCAACGCGCAAACAATTTTCATTCGCTTGAATTCCAAAACGTACCACATTTTTGGATGACAATTTCACAAAATGAGCAAAACCATTCAGAGTTGTTTTGCAAATTCAGATGTGGGTGTTCTACACATCTACCTAACTGTACAAAATAAAATTAATACTGTAACCTCTTCTGCGCCATCTCGTTTCCGCTGCATGAGAGAGGATGGTTTTCACCTGGTTGACATGCAGCAGGATGCGATGGCACAGCGTCACAACATCCAGGCGGCACGCGATGTCCTTGACCAGCTCGAGGAAGCGCTCCCTCTCCCCGGCGACGGAGCACGCTGCTGATCCTGCGTCCTGCGCGCTCGCCTCGACAACGGCAGCGGCGGTGGCCGTGATCGAGCTGGTCACGGGCCTCTCAGGGACGTCTGAGGCCTCTGCATTCCACTGAGTCGACCACGATCTGCCGGCAGCGAGCGCGCAAGGACTGAGAACCGCCGCGGATCTGACGCATTAATTACCATAGTAACCGCCTTCACAACACCACCATCGCCACTCTCACCATCAGCACCATCATCACCAAGGCAAAGGATACCATGGTCAACAACAAATCCATCGCGACAAGCTCACATTAACTATTTATCATCTCTCTCATTGGTCCGGACACAAATGCCTCTTGGGTAAGTCAAAAGGGGCAGTCAGTAGCTCTCTGAACTTGATTGACCCTCGAATATCATTTACCATTCTCAAAATCTCCATGAATGTAACTGTATTAGTAAATAATAATTATCTATACTTGTGTAATTTTAATGTATTTAATGTTCGAAAGTGAAAGTATAACCTACTACATTTGTATTTGTAGATGTGCGTATGTATGCAATCAATGTTTACATAAAAAAAATGTCTCCCTCTATAAATGCTGGCTGTGGGTGCTCCACAGGTATCAGACACCAGGCGACCGTGAGGACAGCTCCACAGAGGTCGGGAAGCCACGTGACGTGGGAACTGCTCCACATGGCGAGCCACGTGAGCGTGGGGACCGCACCTCGGGGCGGCAGGCTCCATGCCCAGGACGAACGTGAGCGAGCCGTCGCTCGGGTCCTCCTTGAGCAGCGGCCGCAGCGGCCGGTCGAACTCGGAGGCGGAGATCTTGCGCGGAGGGGACTGCCTGCGCCTCTCCGCCAACCCCGTAGCCCCGGTGGCCCCCGCAGGGCTGCCCCTCGACCCGCGGGACGAGGCGCTGCCCTCAGCACCACTCACCACGGGTCGCACCCGCTCCTCGAACCACACGTTGATCATCTCTCTGTACATAAGGAGTGGCGTCATCCACCATCGTGTTACACAACGAGTCTCACCCGGGCGTCGAGTTTAAAGGACAAATGTTTATTCGTCAGCACGACTTCAGCTTGGCACTTGTTTGGCTGATGCCATGTCGATTTTGTGCTGGGGTGCATGCGTGTGCAGGAGTGCAGTGTGACTGTTGTACCACCTGGGGCAAGGAATGACATGGGGGCAGCTAGACCACTACAGAATAAAAGATCAGAAAACATGTTTAACAGTAACTATTAACATTTCATCAAACTTAACATATGCGTGGCTAACACCACATCTCATCTCATCTCATTGTCTGAAACCGCTCAGTCCTATACAGGGTCACGGTGAAGCCGGAGCCTATCCCGGCAGACACAGGGCACAAGGCAAGGATATACCAACGATGGGACGCCAGTCCATCGCCGGGCACTGCGGGGCAATTTAGCCTGCGAACCAATTAACCTATGCAGCAGCATGCTTTTTGGACTGTGGGAAGAAACCGGAGTGCCCGGGGAAAACCACGCGGACACGGGGAGAGAACACGCAAACTCCCACACAGAAAGGCACCCGAGCCGAGAGATTCGAACCCGGGACCTTCTTGCTGTGAGGCGACAGCGCTAACCACGGGGCCACCGCGCCGCCCTAACACCACATCGTTTAAACTAATGAAAAATATAAATAGTTCGAGCAATGACCCAAAGTCATAGTATATTAACATTTCAGTGCAAGCACATTATCCATGACATCGCACGGGACAGAATGACCCGTTTACCCGTCGCACTGCCCTGGCCGCCAGGCTCAGGCTGCACCTGACCGTGCCGTCCGCCAGGGGGCGCCAGGGACACAGCGCGGACGGCTCCGAGCGGAATCAGTGGCGATTTTATTCCCGATAATCGCCACAAATTCCCACGAGACCCTGCAGGCCGACGCTGCGCGTCCACACATTCAGTTGAAGGTTAAACGAACAGAGCGCACGCTCCACTGACACCCATTACCTCGCACGTTGTGTCGCGTGTGTAATCGCATCATGAGCTCGAATCGGAACAATTTATCAACTGTTTCCCGGACTGGTAAACTAAATTAGGCGAAATTGATACAACTATTAATTAAAAACATTCCCGTGAATGCTTGGAAGTCATCCATCTCTCTTCTTTATGACCAAGATCAATTTCTCTAACAGTGTATTCCTAACTGCCTGCGTAGCAGACTGCAGCGTGAATGGAGTCCAACACTTGTCACGGGTGATTCATGAGCCTAGAGACAATCCATAGCTGGCATTATTCCGATGTTTTTCACGAGTAGCAACTTTGTTTAAAAACCGTTCTCCGAAACGTCAACCTTTAAAAAATATCTTTCAGTGTCAATGTGCTGAATTTTAATTATCCCTTCTGCACACATCACGAGTGCCTTTCTTGTATCGGAGATGTTCGCTGTCAGGTTCTATTAGCGAGCGCCTATTAAGAGTCGAGCGGCCAGCGCTACCCCTCGTCACATTCGTCTACACCAGCGCTGATATTGACAGACCATAGTAGGCATCATTACAGGCTCGGGAGACCTGGGGGAGCACGGGGTCGATTTCAGTGTTACTCGCCACAGATTGTTATCGGTCGCTGGAATCAGAACCCGGGTAACCGAGTTTGTAGCGTACGCAGACATACACATACAAGTACACGTGACACGCTCTCACGCACCAGCACCCAGCACTCCTGCACACGATGGGGTACAAACAGTCCGTTGTGCCGCATCAGAGCATCATAACCAGCATCCTCCTCCTCCTCGCCTCCTACACCTCGGCTTGCACTGACAATGCCGCGAATGTCGCGTCGTGCTGTGTCAGAGAATCTCTTCAGGTTCATCGGTGACATGCAGACGGCGTCGGCCGGTCCATGCCTCATGATCTCCACGTTACCCTCCTCTTCCTCACATTCCCTCCTGACTCCGCAGTTAAGAAAACTCACTGGGCTTGGACAGGAGGCCTCGCGAGATGGGACAAAAGTCAAGAATGATAACGCAGTGAAAGACGGAGCGTTAGAGAGGTGGTGGTGATTTAGAGAGACCTTCATCCAGCAGCGCATTCAACATGTCTGATGGTGATAGTCTCTCTATAATCTCACCAGGCACGTCAGCGGCTTCCGGCTTACTGGAGTTCACCTTTTGACTAGGGCGGCGCGGTGGCCCAGTGGTTAGCGCTGACGCCTCACAGCAAGCAGGTCCCGGGTTCGAATCTCTCGGCTCGGGTGCCTTTCTGTGTGGAGTTTGCATGCTCTCCCCGTGTCCGCGTGGTTTTTCGCCGGGTACTCGGTTTCCTCCCACAGTCCAAAAGCATGCTCCTGGATAGGTTGATTGGCTCGCAGACTAAAATTGTCCCGCAATGCCCGGCGATGGACCGGCGTCCCGTCGTCGGGTGTATTCCTGCCTTACGCCCTGTGTTTCCGGGATAGGCTCCGGCTCACCGTGACCCTATATAGGATTAAGCGGTTTCAGATAATGAGATGAGATGAGACCTCTTGACTACGTGGCCACGACGCTTGTGACGGCTGGTGATCAGCAGTACTCGTCGCGCCCAGTGGACGGTGCCGCTCTCGGCTTCAGTGCCCCTCGCTACTGGAGGGCATTCATTGCTTCATTGACTACAGGAGTCGTCTCCTCGTTATCGAAGCAGAGGCTTACAGCTATTTAGAGCTTCACGCTCGTCTCAGTCTCAAAATTAAAAATATATATAGTTCCATATTTACTCGACTCTGCATAATGTGTGTATTTATAGCAAATGTTACATTTCTAGGACTTCTACGAAATAATTGGAATTAGTCTTACTCTGTCCTGACAATGTATTTGTGATGGAATTTAATTACAAATGTATCCTTACCCTCGACGCGAATCACAGCACAGTGCAATATTATCCCCCTTGTTACGACTGTTAAGACGAATGTTACTCTCGGATTGAGATCGGGTAATATAAGCCTTGTTTGCGACTTCATTGAGACCATAAACTGAAGTGGACCTGAAAACGTACAGGACCTCTCTGTCAATTCCGGCATATGCTCGAGGATTTCCACACATACATTTCATCGTGTCAGTGCAGTCTTTCCAATTTCATTTCGGGCGATTTTAAATGTTCACAAACTTCGCAGCGAGAATACGAGCCAACAGTGCGTGGCGCAGAGAACGAGCGCTAACCGCTTAAGGATCACACGGTCTTGCATCCCTTTGATCAACTCGGACCAGCGGTTAGTTATTCATGGCAAGCTGATCCGCGAGTACCTCTCACCATGATCTGCAGCAACGCTTTATTGCTACGTTATTGTCTCCGCTTCAAACGGCAGCGGCAGGGAATCGCATTGCTTTCATCAGCAAACCCCTGCACACTCATTACGTCATCCTTCATTTGTAAAAAAAAAAAGTTCGAAAATGTTGCCGTTTAATTTCTACACATTTGCGAGGTTTGCATCAAAGCGTAAGCGTGATTTAACTGAGGCGTGTCGCAGCACGCACGATGTGAGGGCAGGGTGCGCGGGAATACGTAGAGAAGGACGGCAGTGAATTCACATCTCTTGGCCTCTGTGTCACTTAGGGGGTTAATTCCAGCCAGGACAACCCAACACGCGGACTTATGATTATTCTTCATCATTATTTGGCAGACATCCTTATGCAGGGCAATAACTAATGTCCGTGTCGTTTGCTTCATATGTCCTTGTAAATTTATATGGATATATGCTGCAATTGTATAGATTATAGACAGGTGTAACCGGTGGCTATGGTAATGAGTTGTACATATTCATGGTCGCACATTAGAATGCTGGTGTGTTAGCATCGCACCCGCCCCCACGTACAGGGAGACACGCGTTCCTCAGTGTGAGTGCTGGCGTGATTGAGGTGAACGCTTGCTGCTGGAGCTAACACATATTTATAAATTATGTCCGTAGTTGGTTAATAACGAGGTGTTCTGTGTTATCCGCAGGGCTGTGGAGTTTTGATGTGACTACGTGTGTTGGTGGGTGTGTATGAAGGTGCTGTGGAGTTTTGATGTGACTATGTATGTTGGTGGGTGTGTATGAAGGTGCTGTGGAGTGTTGATGTGACTATGTATGTTGGTGGGTTTTTTGAAGGGCCTGTGTCTGCAGAGTGAATAAACATCATTTCGAGAGAAGATACTTGTGGAATCAAGTCCTTGTGGTGGAAAAGAGTATCGAGTGTCGGCGAACCAGGAGCGCTGCATGCAAAGTGCGAGGAGGATTCAACACAAATACAACGCAGAACTTTACCATCAGAATCACCCTCTCCTCGCCACGTGTGCACTCGCGTGCACCGAGTCCACCTGGTTATCTGACATCTAGCTGGCCTGGGCGCCGGTCTGCAGTCTCTCGTGCGATCGGCGGCCGTGTCGTGGGTGTAGAGACGTGCAGGTTGGCGCCGGCTACACAGGCATACCTTGTACTCTAGTGGTAGGTAGTAATGTACGCTGATAAGCCCAACTTCTAGCCAGCCTAGAAACGTTCAAAACATATTTGGCGAGAAAATGATCTCGGGTCAGAATGCACAGGTATAATGTTCTAGATTTATGATCTCATACACGTGCTGGCAACCCAGAAGTGACGTCCTGTCAGCGAAGCAGCAAAACTTATGTCTTCTACAATTGTGTACTGTATATAAAGTGTACAGTGTACGTGTTTGCTTGTCCCTTGCTCGCCACGCACTCGCACGGTTCAAAGGGATCTCAGCCAAACCTTGGAAGAGTCGACAATGACCCGGAGTCAGGTCGGTCAGAGTCGGGGTCTCAACGCCCCCCGTTATCCCTGGGCGTGGCCAACCAGCCTGCCCCCGCCCCTTTCGTGACCATGCACCCTGTATTTTTTTTGTTTAAACCACATTTGCGTGACAACTGCAGTCGCTTCGGCCAAATAACAGAGATTACATCAGCGAGGTGCTTACCCCGTGTCTGTACTGCGGCCGCTGTGCGTGCACCGTAGGGACCTCGAATCACCAGAAGGCCATATGTAGGGTCCCGGGCAACGACCCCTCATGTCGCTACGAATTATGCCACCGTTGGGTCTGAAGATCAGAGAAGATCTACAGTGGCCCAGGCTAGGAGCAGCAGCTCACGGAGGTGACGTGAAAGGATGAATCTGCAGCTGTATAGTGCCAGCAACACAGCCCTCAGTAGCGACCAAGATACACGGGTACTTCTTCTTAGCCACGCTCATAAAGCGATGATGACAGTGCACACACCGTGTGCATACGTGGACGATGAATGGACCAGGCGGCAGGGTGGCGCGGTGGTAACATCCGCGCCTCCTCACAGAGACAAGGTCCTGCTCGAGGTGGTTTGATTCCCACCTCGGGCGCCTTCCGTGTGAAGTGTGTGTGCTCTCCCTTTGTTTCGCATGGGTTTCCTCGGGGTTCTCTGCGTCTTGCCATGAATAAAATGCACTCATTAACTGACCGAAGACATAATTTATAGGACAGCGTTTGGGAAATGTTAGCGCCGGCTAACCACGTGGCTGCAACCGCAGCTCCGCAGACCAACGCTCGTGACTGCTCGGTATCGGCTCCACGTCCCCGCCGAGATCGCCATCCTCCGCCCCCCCGGCGCATCCTCGCTCCCGGCTATGGCCCCCGGCGGCGGGATGCGCGGTACCGGACCGGCTCGCGGCGGCGGGTGGGGACCCCGCGGCTCTCACTGGGGCGGCGCGGGGTGGACGAGCGCACGCGAGCAGTGACGCGGGTTGTCACGGCTCCATGTATGCGCATCGCTATGTAGGGCAGCTCTTTCGGGATAGCCGTGTCGAGTGTTCCTGCTGTCGCCTTCGCGGGTGGCAGAGAAGCTCACCGGCTGTCGGCGAGCTTCTCTTATGGCGGCTACTGCTGCTGCTGGTGGCGGCTCTAATCGCGGGGTGGCTGCCGCCTCGCTCCTCACTGAAAGTGCCCTCTTCCGGAATCCACCATCACCGCCTCGAGCACACGTTTGTGTCTGAGGGGCTTTGCTTGTGACTGGCACGGCTTAAAACCCCGTACCTTCCATCCACGGGAGAGAGCAAAGTCTCCCCTCTCCTTCACGCCTCCCTGCTCCCAGGGACGAACACAACGGTCGCTCTTCTCGTTTCACGAGAGGATTATTTACAAAGTTCCAAAGAGCGGAAACTTGTTTTATTACCATATAAGCAGCGACGCAAGCGAGACGGCCGCGGCTAGCTCGCCACAAACACGGGCTGAGGAGCCGAGGTGGCTCCCCGCACGCTCAGCTTGTCTTTATCCTGTTTGAGCAGTAAGCTATGAATAAGGGCCATTGCCCGAAACGTCTCTTACTAGATGAACTGTTCCTTTAGGGCAGACTTGTTCAGTTGTGTGCCTGTCCACCACTGCCAAACGCGGTTCCGCAAGCAGCCCCGTACAAGCGCAAAGCGTGACGAGGTGATGCGCCGGCAGGCTCACCTGGTCGCCTTCCTGGAGAAGTAGGAGCGCGCCACGTGCGGGTGATCATCCAGCCAAGCCTCGGCCGCGCGCGCATCCAGCACAGCTGGGGCCGGGTCGCGGGGACAGCCGGCGGGCGGCGGTGCCGGCTCGGACCCCGAGTGGTCCGCGCCGGGGACTCGGCGTGGGGACAGCGCGGGGGGCTCGGCGCGGCTCCAGGCTCGTCGCGGGGGGGCGGAACGAGCCCCGTCGCGCTCCGCCCCCCCCAAGTCCACAACCCCGACTCGTCCGTCCTCCTGCCGCTTTGCGGCGCCTCCCGCCGCCGCGTCCCTCGGCCGCGATGCCGTAGCCGGTCGGGAGAATATCACGGGCTGCCTTGGTGGCAGTGATGCTGCTGCTGCTGTTGGCGGTGCCCTCGATGGTGACGACGGTGAAGGGAACGTTGATACCAACGACGAATCCATGTAGATCTGCTGTCTATTCCGCTGTTCGTAAAATAAAAAACACTGGCCTCAAATTACAGGAGCGGTGGCGGAGCGGCTTCAGCTGCACGCGAGGATGAGGCAGCACCGCTACGCTGGAGCGCACTCACGCGCGTCGTGTCCCCGCGGATCCGGGCGCAGTCAGGTCCCTCGCTCCTTCCAACCCTTGGGGCAAAATCATCGGGACGAGTGGAGAGATCCCTGTGCGGACTGAGATCCAACGAGTCGGCGGGGAGATCCCCGACCACAGCCCTGTCGGCGCTACGAGCGTCGTGTGCGCGGGGCCCGTCGTGACCGGGGCTGCTTTTGTCGCCGCTCTTCCGCGTGCTGGGGGCGATGCTCATCTCGCATCACCCCGTCGCAAGTGAGAACCCCGAGAGAGGGAGGCAGCTGACAGACGGCGTGAACAGGAGAAAGCCCACGAGGAGAGGGGGAGGAGGAGGCACAATGTGTACTACGAACCCCCCTCTCCAGCCATTCATCCCACCACCCTCCACCCACACCCATCATCCCCACCGGCCACAGCCACCAATCTCTGTCTGAAGCCTCCCTCCCACCATCCACCCACAAGAGCGCGGTCTTCACGGAGAGACATAAACCACACGCGCACGTATTAATATATAATGGAAGCTACACCCAGCCGCGGCGTGTGACACGCTCATCAATAACCGCATGCACTTTCGTGTAGGGCAGACATGAGCGGACAGCAGCTGTCGTCGCGTCGCCTTCGCCACAACCACGCGCTGTGCGCACAGACGGCTTTGTCAGCGAAACGTCGAACACAAACGCGGCCGTGCACGAGACGCAGGGCGGTGGTTGCATTAAAATTAGAGCGCAGTGGGACAGAGATCCGAGCGTGGTGATCCGTGTCACGCTTCGCGGCGAGGCCGCGTTGGCAGCGAAGCACGATTAACAAACTTAAACGCAACTATGACGACGGTGGATTCAACGAGGCGAGGAGGAACAGAAAAAATAATTTCATGTAAAGTTTGGCGACCAATTCTGTGCGAGGGAGAGATAACAGTTGCAGGCAGGATTCCACGTCAATCAAGGCTCTCAGACGCCCCTATTGAAAGTGACGTTTTTTTCCCCCATCTCAGTTCCATTGCGAGCGAGTCTATCCCGAGTCCACTCAGAGTCCAGACCGATTCGCCACCTCTTCACTCGCGGTGCGCTCCAGGAATCGCACTTATCGACTCTGCGCTGAGGGGGGGGGCAGCGGGGGGGTCTTCATTGACATTTTCCCCGAGGACCCAGAATCACTAAGACCACCAATACCTAGGTTAATTGTCTGGACTAAATGCCCCCCGATGCTCTGTGACGGACTGGCGGTACCCATCCGGGGGAGAGAACTCTGCCTTCCGTCCTGTATCTGCCGGGATAGGCTCCGAGCTTACCCTGCACAGGATTAAGCGGGGACTGGTGATGCTGACGATGCGCTCTGCTGCAGTAGCGCCCGCACGGTTGGTGTCTGCGCGGCGTAGGATGCGGCAAAATTAATCTGCCCGCTCTGCCGCGCCTGGGCCTCAGGATTGCCATTAATTAAGTGTAATGTTTCTAGTTCCCCGCATTATTTAGAGGACGCACTACAGCAGCAGCAGCAACTTTGTGCTCTTTCTATTGCGCAGCCAGCACGCTGATTGATGGTCCAGTTCCGTGGGACAAGCAGCATTAATGAATTCTGGACTTCAGAACACCCCAGAGTGTCGTGGGAATGGAAAACACACAGTACCATGATTGGGAATGACACGTTCAGTAAAGGCACCTAGTCAATTTCATGTACCCATGTTGTTGTTACAGGAACACACGTTATAAGGTAATTTGTATTATTATGGTTGGGGTTTCGTCTTTGTCCACATTTTTTTTATTTTAGTGTGTTTATTAACCTTTACATTTTATTCGTTGTTGCGTTGGTCAGTTCGAACGTTTGTTATATCACAGGAATCTTGCATCTAGAGCTTGCAAGCTTACCGGGTACTTCTGTTTAACGATAAACATCTCTCTTGCGAAAAATCAAGATTATTAACTCAGTCAATTTGTCATTCGGTGAAGGCCTCCCCACGCCATGTCATTCATGAATATTGTGGACCATGCTCCACCACCCTAGTCAGTGGAGGTTGCTGAATGGCAGACACTCGGTTCAAATATCCTTCGGCACTGACGTTAGCCATGGTCGGGAAGTGAATTAATGCCGACTTGTTGGTAGGGCAGTACGCTCTGCGAGGGCTAGCACAGTGGTGAGGAAAAGTCCGTGAACCCTTGCGAATTTTCTGTATATCTGTATAAAATTGACCTAAACTGTAATACAATCTTCATCTAAATTCTAATAATAGATCAAGGGAACCCGATTAAAGAAATAGCACAATAAATAAAATCTACATTTTAATTTAATTATCGCGCAAAAGATCCAGCATCCAATTTCTTTGTCGGAAAAACTATGTGAAACTCTAGATTAATCAGCTTAATTAAGGAGATAATTAATCAGGTGTTTCTTTCAACGGGATGACAATCAGGAGTTTGTGTGGCCCTGCTCGGTATGAAAAACATAATCTTTGGTCGTCATCATCAGAGTCTGGTCTTCACTACACAGGTTTGTGGAAGTGTGTCACGCCCTGATCAAAAAGATTCATGAAGACCTCAGACAAGAGTTCTCGATGCTCATCGTTCTGGAAAAAAGTTGCAAAAACATTTCTAGAGATGTTGGGCTCCAACAGTCAACTGTTAGGCAGAGAGTGTACATATTGAGAATATTTAACACCAATGTAAGAATTTCCAGGAGCAGTCGACCAATGAAAATCACCCCAAGAGCAAGGCACACAATAATCCAGGTCACAAAGGACCCCAGAGTAACGCCTAAGGATCTTCAGGCCTCGCTTACTTTGAGTAATGTCAGTGTTCACGAGTCTATCATCAGAAAATAAAAACCACCGAATAAAGGACGATGTGCATGGGAGACTGGCAATGGTGACATCACTGCTCGCCCAGAGGAGCATTGCCATCCGTCTCAAGTTTGCCAAATACTACCTGAATGATTCAAAAGTATAATGGAACAATATTCTGTGGACAGATGAGTCGAAAGTGCAACTTGTTGGCTTAATTGTGAAACGTTATGCTTGGAAAAACAAACATCGCATTCTAATATAAGAGGCTCGTTCAACCATAAAGCATAGTGGTGGAACTATCTTGGTTTGGGACTGCTTTGCTGCCTCGGGATCCGGACGGTTTACCATTATTGACGGAACTATTAACTCTGGATCGTACCAGAAAATGTGCGCCTGGCCCATGGGAGTTCACTGAGGCGTGGTGCAGCAGGGCGATAATACAGAACTGCGCGTCCCTGCGCAGCCATCACGGGGTTCTTCCTGAGATGAGTGCATCAATTCCCTTCAGCCATTCAATTATTCATATTTGAGTCTTGCAAGGATACAGTGTCGCTCATGTCGTTTATTATGTTAAAGCGTTATCGCCGTGGAGTAGCGCATC
>JAZEWT010000012.1:9665908-9696046 GCA_036362905.1 Mordacia mordax
TAACACCTGCATAATTGCCTGGCAATTATGCAGGTGTTAAAATCTTAACACCTGCATAATCGCTAGATACGGTAAAACCTATTGTAATCTTATATTTGTATACTGGCAAAAAAGTACCCATAGCATTCTTCATAATTGCTGCAAGGAATTCAATGCATTCCTACTGTCTGCAACAGCAGTCTATCTTTGGGTGATTTGATCATGTCCTGTATCTTCTGATGGGCTCTGAAAATGTTTTTTCACTTTGTTTTTCTCAATATCTTTACTGATTTTGTCCGTGGCACCCTTGACATATGGAAGTAAGGTGCAGGTTTTGGTGCCTTCGACTTTATTGTCATGGTTTGGCTATCATAGTTTTCTGTTTATGGCGAGTCAGATCTTCGTTTTTGTGTGTCCATTGCGACAGCAAAACCATGAAAATAAGGATGAAGACACAAAAACCCGATCGACACAGCTGCCCATAAAGGGCAGCTTTTGTAAGCAGTCACTTCAGTTATACACTTGGTTGGCAACAAATTTACCGAGTTGAAGAATATAAATACCTTTGCATCATATTAGACTTAAAATTGAAATTCAGACCTCACATTGACTATATTGCCAAGAATATTGAAATGAAAATAGGCTTTCTATATTGACATGAACATTACTTCCCAACTAAGTTACTCTTAGACTTGATAAAGGCAACGATTCCATTTTTTTAAATTGCGAGATCTATCAATTGGCATCTAGTACGATATTAAATTAAGTTAACCCTTTAACTCATTCTGCTCTTAGATTTGCTTTGGATGCCTCCTGAAAAACCCGCATTGTGAATTCTACATTAGCTCAGGATTGACTTCTCTTAAGTCGTAGAAATATTTGCTGGGTCCTATTCATACTTAAGCTGCTTCTTAACAAGTCGGCAAAACATGTCATGGATTTGTTGTCCTTACAGATAAATGAACTTAATCTTCGAAGCCCAACCAACCATCTGCTTGATGTTCCAGGGTGCAGATCACATTCAAGGGAAATGCTGTCGTTGTGGCTTCCCCTCCATTTTGGAACTATTGCTACGAACTTGAAGCTACCTTATATCCCAGTTAGCGTCAGTATTTCGGTCCAGCTGCGTTTGCATAAATTGATTGGTCTTTTTGAACGATTGGATATCCTCCTACCTTTTATTGTGCAAAAAACATTTTCCCATCCACGGTTACTCTTCTGTTTATTATTAGTTTACTGTGCTCTACAATCTTAAGTGCTACCGTTCCTTCACGATTATGGTTGGGGTTTCATCCTTGAATAAGTTGGTGGTGTGAGGTTGTATCATTGCGCAATCTTGCGTGTTACCGTTTACGTTTATATTTACGATGAGTTTCATTAATGCACATTGTTGGTATGAGTAAGCTTATTTGCCCTTTAGTTGTATGCGTTGTTGCGTTGGTCAGTTTGGACCTTTGTTGTATCACAGAAATCTTGCATCTAGAGCTTGCAAGCTCACTGTGTATTTTCTGTTGTAATAATAAACATCTATCTCACTCCGGTCGAGAGTCATTATCATTATCAATACGTGTTTAATCCTGTACACGATTGTGGGGGACCAGAGCCTCTGCGGGCAGACAGAGGGTGCAAGGCAAGGCTATACCCATGATTTGACGCCAGTACATCGCAGGGAATATTGCCTCAGCAAGCTAATTAACCTACACAGCAGCGTGTATTTGGATGGTTGGAGGAAAACAGAGTAACTGGCAACCCATGGAGAGAACATGCAAACTGCGCACATGAAGGGTGTTGAGTCGATAAAACAATTACAGTTTTGTTGGAAAGTTAATGGTAGTTATCGTACGGGTGGACTTGCCTTCGCAATAGGAATGTGGAATTCCCACTACTGGCTGAGGGCTATAAACACAGGATAAACACACCGCCGCGCTTATTTGAGCAGGAATCGCATTGGCTTTGGACAAGGCCTCAGTTGTCGCTCTGTACGATGTGTGTCACGGCCCTTGGTAAGGACGACCAATGTTGCGGTCAACCAAATTAGCTTCCAGCAGTAAAAAAACACAATAGACAACTGTTAAAGCTATCAATGGATTCCGTTTTTTTTTGGGTTAGGTCACGTAAAAAATGTTTGTCGTAAACCCTTCACCACCCGACAGCAGCCAATTAGCAAAGTTTGTCGGCGTGAACAGAATGTAATTCTTCAGTCTCAACACACCGATATATTGGAGAGCAAACTCGCAGCATTTATAAATGAAATACGACGTTTTGCTGATAATTGCAATCAGCATCATTAGGCAACCCGTACCTACTTGAGACGAGTTCGCTTTTAAAGCAAACGCGTCTCAAGTTCACGTGGACAAACTTTACTAATTAGCTGTTGTCGGGTGGTGGAGGATTTACGACAAACATTTTTACGCGACCTAACATTGTCAGAAACCGCTTAGTCCTGTACAGGGTCACGGTCAACCGGAGCCTATCGCGCAGACACAGGGCACAAGGCAGGGCTATACTCACGATGGGACGCCAATCCATCACCAGGCACTGTGGGCAATTTAGTCTGCAAGCCAATTAACCTATGCAGCAGTATGTTTTTTTGGATTGTGGGAGGAAATCGGAGTGCCCGGCGAAAACCCACGCGGACACGGGGAGAGCATGCAATCTCCACACAAAGGTGATCTAACCCAAAAAAATGGAATCCATCGATAACATTGGTAACAAAAGCCTTCGAATTAGAGTTTCGTAAAGCTATGTTTTATTATTTTTATAGAGCATTCTCGCATGCACAGAGGTACATAGAAATAAACTAGTTTGATTGCAGGAGTGCTTGCTAAGCTGTTGTAAATGCTTGTGCTGTATTTTTTTTTTATAACCTGCTCCACCTAGGCTCAAAGCATTTCTGCTACGTTCACACGCACTGCCACGAGGTGCTTCAAGAATTGGGCTCAACTGTTCACTTCTAACTCAGTTTTTGTCCAAACGTTTCAACGCGACATGACTGTGGTCTCTGCTTATACCACTGTATCCCTCCCTCCCCTGCACCCTCTCCTTTTCTCTCTTATGATCACATGTTTATTTAAAATAACGTTTAATGCGGGATTAGGTTATTTTGGGTTTCCCGAAGCTAATACATTGTGTAATTTTCTACAGTCTTTATTTACAAAAAGCATACCCCCTGAAGGTTCACCTCAACGATGGACGCCAGTGGCTGCTTCCAGTTGACTCGGTGGCATAGTCAGAATGGCCCCCAGTGAAAGTGTGCATCTCGCCTGTGTGCTCGTGGCCAGCTCGCTTCCGCTCGGGTGTGGGATGGCCTCGCTGTGTCCGTAATTGCGATTACAGTAAGGCGAGACCATTGTTTTAGTGTCCCCCTGCAACATGTGTGATGAGTTCACTTTTACATGTGGTGAACACATGAAAGATTCAGGTCATTTGGTGCACAGATGGGGACTTGATATTATTTTGAAATACAATCCTCGGTCAAACAGATAGTGAATGTATTTTCGAAGGCATATTCTTTATAATTGTCAGCTGTGTTCAGTCCACTGCTGCATAATGGATTCTGAAAGCTGCCACCTATTTCTTTCACTTCCCCACGATGTAATAATCCATATCGTACCAGCTCATTAACTAATATAATTGCTCCATCTCCTCGGTGAGCATCCACTCTCTCTTTCTGTTGCTTGACTGCCACTGTAATAATTCTTGACTTTGGGCCATCGTCACGTCTCGTGATGTCTTCTGCCCAAACCGACTCCCTTTTCTGAACACATTGTCAGTGTCTGAAAAATATAAAAAAAATATGCGTAATATATCTATCAAGTTTTCGCACAATCTGTGATTTGTGAACATTATTTTTGATTTTAATCAGTTATATTTGATATATTTAAACGATAGTATAACTCGGACGCAAACATTTAAATATAACCAAATTGAAAAACCAATTTCAAATGCCGTTTATTTTGGAATGAATGCGATGTGCAACACTTTGTCCTCAACAATAACGAGCGCATATTTTACGCCCACATTTTTTTTCGCTTATCCTTTAACCTCCATGAGCGCCAACGCATGCAGCTTGCGCTCCTCTCTGGGCTGTGCAGTTGGGAGTACGAAGCGCGGAGCCAGAGCCAGCAGCGTTGCTGCCGCCGCCGCGTTAACCCGTCACGTGAGCGACGTTCGCTGATGGGTGGCTCTGCACCCACAGGCGATCGCGAAGGCTGCCCTTTCACCGGGCAACTCTGGCGCCGTGCGATGGTTAACGGGCAGCGGCGAGGGGCACACATTGGGGGGGTGGGGTGCTAATCGCTATCTCCGTTTGTGCGATGGGCCACTGCTAATTGAGGGCCACCTCAGTGGTGCAGGTGTGAGCGGAGGGTCTCTGTTGCCGTGAGCGGTTACCGTGGAGACTGCCGTAGCTCATTAGTACGGTGGCTTGGCGCTGCCACGCGGGACGAGAGCGCGCTCTTGAGCGCGGTCACCGTGTGGTTCCGTGGTGGTCCACCCTCTGCTCGTCTGAAGATGCACTAATGCAGCCCTGTGGATTTGCATAGCTTTGTTGTGGAGTTTTATTCTATAATTTCATGCAGTGTCATGGTTCTGGAAAATACTTGGCGTAATTATTGCACGTGATTCCTGCAACGGGTGTCTTGGTTTTGTATAAATGAAATGTTCAGGGTCATGGGGATGTTGGAGCCTATGCCGACCGACAGGGGGCGCAAGCACATCGCAGGGCACACTTATTTTGGGCAATTTACTCAGCAAGCCAATTAACCTAGGCAGCAGTGTGTCCTTGAATGGTGGGAGGAAATCTGAGTACCCAGCAAAAACCCACATGGACACGGGGAGAACACGCATACTCCACACAGAAAGGTACCGGATTCTGGAATCGAACCTGGGAGCTTTTTGCAGTGTCAACATTCACGATCATTTAAAATCAGCAGCAGTATGTGAATCAGTCGTAAATGTTGTGATAACCTGTTTTTTTGGAACTCTCAGTGTGTTAGATGCAAATGTGGAAATGAATTCCTGATTATATTTGAGTTACGTCTTGGTCGCATTGTGAAGTGGGTGAAAAGTCATTGTCATTGATGTTTCTGAGCTTTCATTCTTTTTGAACGAATCAGAGCTGTAGGGACACCTCTTTCCTCCATCTGTTTCTTGCGTCTGCCACCTCCACTCCTCATCTGCTGCTGAGACGGTCATCCTATGCCTGTTCCACCGACTCCGCCACTGTAACTCGCAGCTCTGCAGCCATTACAAACCCTCACCTCCAAGCTCCACATCTTTCAAAATGTAATTACAAAACTTCCTACCCTTAGCCATAAAAGAACGTCATGCAAATTGCTTCATCATCCCTCATTCTGGATCCCAAATGAAATCCCATTTCAATGTCAAGAGCCTCCATGGACTCGCCCCTCTCCTAACACCACTCGCATCTCACGACTCTTCTTTGTGTGCTCTACTCCAACAACCAAAGCTTTCCTTATGGGAAGTGAAGGTTGAACTGGTGTGGTCTGCATGTGAATGATGGGCCAATGGCGCTTTCTCGTGTCGTGTATACTTGTGCAAGTCATGAGGTGTGACTGCAGAGGTTATGGAATCAATACCAGTTTTCAATCCAGCCCGTGAGACCACTTTGAAACTGCTAGAGGGAGGTACGAATTGTCGTGGATGGGGATCGCACTGCATTTTGATAGAGCCGAGTTCACGATCGGAACCTTGCTCTTAAGACAGCGGTCAAGGGACTTTTTTCTCGCATGTGGAACTCTACATTTTATGTGCGCAAGTGGTTTTATTCCTTTTTCTCTCTTTAATGTTTTTTTTTCCTCACAAAAATGGCTGCGAAAGGCAAAGAGTATGCAGCAGTGTAATAAAAATGTAATGGCCATTAGCATGAATTATTCATCACATGACCGTGTGCCTTGTTGTCAGACGCATTTTTTTAACCGTCACTTTTATGATGGCTGTCATTTTAATAAATGTCCTAAAAAAAACTTGGGCAGGAATGGCGCAAAATTTTAACTATGCATCAGGAAATAAAATGATGATCTTAGCTTTCAACTGATGTTAAACTGTTTCATAGAAGAGCATATGCTCGTACTTTTAAAAGTCATAGTAAAGACATTTTTTGTTCACATGAAGAATTCACTTTTAAAGTTTGGGATGAAGGTGGCACGGTGGCCCAGTGGTTAGCGCTGTCGTCTCACAGCAAGAAGGTCCCGGGTTCGAATCTCTCGACTCGCGTGCCTTTCTGTGTGGAGTTTGCATGCTCTCCCCGTGTCCGCGTGGGTTTTCGCCGGGCACTCCGGTTTCCTCCCACAGTCCGAAAAGCATGCTGCTGCATAAGTTAATTGGCTCGCAGGCTAATTTGCCCCGCAGTGCCCGGCGATGGACTGGCGTCCCATCGTCGGTATATCCTTGCCTTGCGCCCTGTGTCTGCCGGGATAGGCTCCGGCTCACCGTGACCCTGTACAGGACTAAGCGGTTTCAGACAATGAGATGAGATGAGTTTGGGATGATGCCATGCTGCACTGAGCAGGGAGTGGACAGAGAGATTTGTCCCTTTGATAATTTGAACATGTGCAGCGGTTAGCTACATTTGAGAAACTGTAACTAAACTGTAAAGTAAATTAGAGTTGTATGTACGTGCATGCCTGTGTATTGCGATAACAACAACTGCCATTTGCAACTAAGTGGCAGTGACAGCAACATGGCACCTGTGTCAGGCCAGCAGCACCTTGAGGCCATGTGAATTATCGAAGTCTTGCCAACAAGAGGTCACGGGACAGACCAAGGTGTTATGGGTTGCTTGATTGAGGTGACTAGCAGGTACACCACTTGTGCTCCCTATTGTGCCATCTTGCTGTGTTTTAGCCTCCCGGCTCTCCTCATTGTTGTGAGTAATGCCCCTCCGCTCTCCGCTATTATTAAAGGGTGAATGTCACCACTGCCTCGTGGCATCCTTTATGACCATCTTCCACAGAGGTCAATCTTGACACCGTTGGTATCAGTCTTCAGCAAGTCCTCTTAGCACAAGGTCCTCCTCTTCCACATTGGTCCATCTCTTCTCTAACATACGCCGCACCCGTTTATCCCCCCCCTATCCCGCCAAACAGAAGCTACTTGGGCATGCGGTGGCTAAGAATGCGGACTACATGACCGAGCCACCGCAGACTCGCCAGCCAGAGGAGCTCACCTGTGGAACTCTGTTCAGATATTTCGAGAATGTTTGAGCTCCTCACACAGTCCAAACTGGTTAAATCCAGGATGGATTGGAAGCAGGCCAGCTGTAAAATTTCAAATAAGTACAGATGTTATGCCAGGGGGTTTCCGTGTTTCACAAGCATAGAAAAGAGAGGACATGATTGCGGCTGAGATGACCCAAAGCTTCGTGTGGAGTGACAGCTTTACGCAGCCGACAAAAACATAATTTTGTCTGACTGATTTGGAGCGAGACCTTCACTGCCAAACCGGAGCTGGCCATAAGCACACTGCCTAGGTTTGGAAACTTATCCTCTCTCTCCAACAACACCATCACTCATGGAAAGTTAAGGGGGTGGAGTGTTCGGTGGCATAAAATACCCAGGCAGGTGCTTGCTTTGAGTAGGACTAATGGTAAGACCCCATCTTTTTGTGGAACGCTCCAGGTTCTACTGCAGAGCCCCCAACTCTTACTCCGAGTGGACAGCGATCTCCAAATCGTTGGAATAGATAACATGGTTGGTAAATAGAGAGCCATCCCTTTACCGCTCCCGGGCATTGATTAGCCTCCCATTGTACCTGCACCAGATGCAAATTCCACTGGTACATCCATCAAAAGTCTCTTCAACTCCGTGGTCAAACAAGATTTTTAATAATGTAGGAGCCAGAGGACATGCTACGTGGTCAGGAGTCAGAGGAATGACTCGGACTCCTGACCACGTAGCTTTTAACAGGCTTGCCAACCCTCAGGAAGGTCCTCAATGATTGTGAGCAGCGAGGCAGGGACCCAAAAAATCATTAACCCACATCCCTGGTCTGTTGATGGTATCGTAGTCCTTGACCAGGTCAAGAAAACAGAGATGCAGATTTTTGTTGGAATTCCCTAAACAACTGCTGTAGCAGGCGGACAGAGAATATGGCATGTGTGCAGGATCGCCCCCGCCTGAACTAATGTTGGGATTCCCCAAGTCTCTCCTTAGCGTGCCTGACAAGACAATGTTGAATAAACCTTGCCATGACCTCTCCCGGCACACTGAGTGACTGCCTGTACGTCTGTCCTGTGTTCTTAGTAACGGTTATTTGTTTAGAGGCGTACCTATTCTTGTCCTGGACCTGAGCGCAGCCTCTGATACAGTTGACCACCCAATCTTGAGCGACTGGAGGGTATTGGGGTCTCTGCCTCCACCCTGCATTGGCTGAGCCCCTATCTATCCGATAGCAGTTCATCAGCCTTGAAGGAAAAAACTCGGGAGATCCATCCTGTTTTGTCTGGAGATCCTCAGGGATCAGTTCTCAGCCCACTCCTCTTCAGCATCTACATATAGCCACTTGGCCGTATCCTGCGCAACCTCAATCTCAGCTACCATTGCTATGCCGATGACATTCAAATCTTTATCCACACAAAACCATCAATGCGTCTGTTTTTTGCATGTCCTCCTCACTGTCAACTGTGAATGCCTGGCTCAATTCAAATTTCCTAAGACTAAATGGTGACAAAACAGAAGTTTTGCTTGTGGGAACCCCGCACCAGTTATCCAAGATTGAACATATCCAATTGATGCATGACGACCAGACCATTGAAGTTGCTAAGGCAGTCCGGAGTCTTGGTGTGACTCTTGATTCCTGACAGCTTCCAGACACATATCAACAAGGTGACGAAGGTAGCCTATTTCCATTTCAGAAATATAGGCAGAATGTGCAACATCCTGCTACCCTCTGATGCTAAGAAGCTAATACACATCTTTATCTTCTTACGAATTGATTACTCCAATGCACTGCTCCCTGGCACCCCTGCCTACCTGATCAATCGTTTCTAACGTGTGCTACCTGATCAATCGTTTCTAACGTGTGCAGAAAGTGGTTGCTAGAGTCCTCACCCGCACACCCATCCACGATCACATCCCCAGTACTGATATCTCTACACTGGTTACCGGTTAAATACAGGATTGAATTCAGGATCCTCCTCACCTACAAGGCTTTCACTGGTGCTGCTCCAATATACATCCGTAACCTGCTTCAGGCATCCTCCTGAACCCGACCACTCCGATCCTCCAATATGAGCTTGCTTCATGTGCCTAGATTGCACTTACATTCGATGGGTGACAGTGCCTTCTCGCGCACTGCTCCCAGACTCTGGAATAATCTTCCATTTAGAGCTTCGATCAGCCGAGTCCCTGAGCATCTTCAAATCTCGTTTCAAGACTCATTTGTTCCGTAAGTCTTTCAAGCCCTCTGGCTAGGACTGTTGATACGGCTCAATGTTGTCATGCCAGGATGATGGCTCTCCACCCACCTGTGCCTGCTCGGGAACATTTATTCCTTTATTGTTAAATTATTATTTTTTTTATATTGTTTATTTTATGTCCTCTAATTTATTGCTACTCTTTGACTTTCAGTTGAACTGTCCTGATGTTGTTGACGTGCCGTTCTCTTGCTGTGCAGTGCTTTGACCCTCGGGTGAAAAGCACTCTGTAAATTTATTTATTATTCTAAATTTATTGTTTTACCAGGTCTAGCTGTGGTGCGTAGTTTGAGGCTTATCTCTGTGCGTAGCTTTTTATATTTAATATACTTCTATGTAATAAGTGTCTGTTTCTGTTGCATGTCTCTTGTGTGGTTGTTCTTTGGTTAATTTGCTTTTGCCTTAGTTCAGGGCATGCCAATGTGTGAGTTACGTTGTCCTGTGCTGGGGAATGCCATGTGTTAGTGGGTGGGTGTACTGGGCAGTGTGCTGCTGAGTGTGTGTACTAGTTTGTCCATGCTGGTGAGTGGTGGTGAATGCGGGTTAGTGAGTGCGTGTATCTGTTGTTGAGTGTTATGCTCTTTGCTATGTAACGATGGGGGTAGAGGTTGAGATAGTCTGTAGGGGTGATTGTGGTGGGGGTGGTCGGTGGCACTGTGGAGGCAGTGCTCACAGCGTCCACAGCCACCACGGGGCCTCTCGGTGGGTGTGGGGGGGGACTGGTAACCCCCTCATTGTAAATTTCATTTCCGAAAAACAAGTCACTGAAAAACCCAAGCTAGTGTGTATTGTGCGCACACACGGCAACAGTGCTTTCATATATGTTTTAATTCAAACTTGTTCAGTTGGGAAAACCTCACCAAGTCTCAAAACTTTTTCAGGAGGGTTCTTCTGTGTATTTTGCAGTAGGGAGCAATGTCGCTATGTGTAATCTCCATCGTGTTATTTGCACATCATGTTTTTACATGGGATGTTTGTCCAATACAAATTCTAGATTTTTATCTATAAAATAAAACCAGATTATCTGAATGCAACCCGTACAGGACATCTGAGGTAGGAATTAACCCCCAGAATCTATATATGTGAGCATAAGTGTGACAACTGTGCTGCCGTGCCATTAGGGCTCCTGTACGACACCACAAACCCAGCAAGCTGAGTGTCGCGAGTTTCAATCCTTGCTATGGTAACACAATTTGCCCTAACAATGTTTAACGTTATACGGGGGATCTTTATATGTAATCCCTGCGACTTATGTGTGTCTGCATGTGTGTCTGTGTGCCTGCATGTGTGCGCTTAGGAAATGTGACACCGTGCCACTACGATGAGCAGCAGAACTTCTTTGCGCAGGTCAAGGGCTACAAGCGCTGCATTCTCTTCCCACCCGAGCAGTTTGACTGCCTCTACCCGTACCCGATTCACCACCCGTGTGACCGGCAGAGCCAGGCAAGTGTCCACTCAAACACCCCAACCGGCAAACCCATCGCTCAGCAGTCACTTGTCCCACGTCACGTGAGTTCATTGTGTCTTTTGTAGACTTCCTGGGGGCATGCATCGAGACAGTGGGGTTTCTCAAATAGTCAAATTAATAGTAAAAGAAAAAAATTACTGTAATTATACATTTCCTGGAAAGCGATTTAAAAACACTTAAATCATAGAAAGTGTTCAAGGGATATAAGTGTGCATGACACCATGACACTTTGCAACTCGTGGTAACCTTTTGCAAGCAAGACGTTGTTTTGGGTATTTACTTAACCATTAGAAAAAATGCAAAACAAGCAGGCTTGAATGGCAAAATGTGGCCTAATGGTCAGCGTTTGAGTGCATGCTTTTGGTAATGAACATATTAACTTTTAAACATTGTGGAGTAATTGTATAAGATCATTAACCCTCCTCTCCAGTCGTGAGCTGGTTAGATCGTATTGGCGTTGCGTCAAAACAGTACCCACAAGTGCACCGCAGGGAACACGTTTACAGGCTCTTTAGAGTTTTTTGAAAACATTTTTTTGTTTTCCAACGTCATTGACCCAGTGAAAATTTCTTTGGCCCCAAAGTGGTAACGAAATGTGTTGGTGGGTAGCCGTGTGGCTTTTCCGTGACTATGGATGATTGCTTGTGGTAAATGTTGGGACCCTGCCAGTCTTTGGAAATATTTGTGACTCAATCTCCATTTTTGGAAAGATCTATTCCAAGTGATTCAGGTGAGGTGTATACCATAAATAGTACACACGTGTGGACAAACCAACTACTGAGGGCTACATTTGTGTGCTGCACTCCTACTTCTGGTTGTGTGTGCTGCACTCCTACTGCTGGTTGTGTGTGCTGCACTCCTACTGCTGGGTGTGCGTGCTGCATTCCTGCTTCTGACTCCAAGCGCCGGGAATATTCTCGCAGTAGAATCAAGACAACTATGTTTGGGCACCGTAAATCACTGCAGTGTCCAAGGTGCTCGTTTTGCACGTAGCTCTAAGCTACCGCCCCCCCCTCCTAAAAAGTGCAATGATGGAGTGGTGCTGATGTGCGTTTGTGGCAGAGTTCCTACATTTATGCAAGGCTCTTTATATATTGAGCTCTGTGCTGTTTTTTACGCAGGATCCGCGTTAATGTGCAGCTTGTCTGTTGCATGCACAATACATTGCCTCGTGTGTGCGCGCGCATGCTATGATGTGAGAATGCATCGTCAATGGTAACCCTTGTGTGTTAAGCACTGTCCATGCGCAAGACAGCTGTGTTAGATCAGGTGGGTCTGTCATGATAACAAAACTGCTTATTTTGTTGTGGAAGTTTAAAAAAATATATTTATCACCAATTTGTTGATACACAAACATCTAGACGTATTTCACTGTAAATATTACTTATAGTTTAGGCAGCATAGTGATGCTGTGGTAATACCTATGCCTCGGAGCAAGAAGACCCTGGGTTCGATTCCTCACTCAGGTGCGTTTCTGAGTGATGGATTTATCGTCTCCCTGTATTTATTTCGGTTTTCACTCGGTACTCCGGTTTTTTTTTTCCATACTCCAAAAAAGTGCTGCCTTAGTTAATTGGCCTCACTAAATTTCCCCCGGTGTTCTGTACTGGACTGGGATCCCATCCTTGGGGATAACCCTGCCTTACACCTGGTGTATTCCAAAATAGACTGCGACCCCACGGCACTCCACAGCATTAAACGACGACTGATGATGATGGATAATAGCACTTGGCGTTCCAACGCTGCACTTCATCTGCCTGGTATTTTCACCTTTTAGAGCATCGTGTAGTAATGATGCCAGTGTGTGGATTAACGGTGACTTAAACCACACATTGCCAATTTGAAATTGTGTGTCAAGAACGTATGATGGTCATTTACAAGATTTAAACTTTTTAAAAAATTATTCTTGTCTGTATAAATTGTTCATACTTAAATATTTCTGTGAAGGTGATGTCGATATATATCAAAGTCTGTGCTCTCTGGTTACTGGGGTTACCAGGGGTTAACAGTGGGAGAGGTCAGCTTGCCCAATGCTGGCTCAGTCTGGGTCAATAATCCAACGAACAGTACTCTGCATGAAACAGGTAATAAGTATTGTTACTTAAAGTACAGGATATTCCCAAAATATGCTCCAGATAAACTTTCTTATATACTGTATACTGGAGCGTCTGTTTTGTTAATACTCTGCACCTTTACTGTAATAAAAAGAGTTTGATTATTGTACTTAATGAATATTTTCCCCGCGCACGTGTTTATTTTACTGTGGCATTGCAAACAACACCGTTTACATAATTGTGTGCAAACGCGGTAAAAAAAATCTGTCACTGCGTGTTTGATTCATTGGCGAAAGTATTGCCATCGACAGTGATGCACCATCTGTCCCAGACCTGTTTTCTAATGCACAGCCCCCCTTGCTGTCACTCTCCTGCTGTCGTGTCCTGCCCGTCCCAGCCATACCATGTACATTATCTGGCAATGATTCGAGTCAGTTTCAGCCCTGGCCAATGTATACAGAGCCTCCTGGCCCTTGCTAGCAAAGCACAGGAGCGTGTACATTAGCTGTGAATGCCACGAAAGACTTGAGTGCCTGCCTTATCCCACCATCTGCGCTGTGCTCTAATGGCGTTTATCTTGTGTAGGATAAGGCCTCAAACCTCTAACAAATGTACCCCCTCTTATTTGGCAACAGGAAGCCCATGGGGCCCACACACACGCTGCAAATTGCGCCTAAGTTAAATAGAAACACGGAGACGCGCCACAGGGGAAGGTGTGACGCTCGTCCTCGTGTACATGTCTCAGTCGGCTGCAGATGTTGTAGCCATTCCTCAGGGTCGTTACAACGTGATAAGGCCGACCGTGATTTGGAGCGCAGACCTCCATGTGCTGCAGTGCCAGAGGACACTGTATGTGGGCTGTTACAGCAGAGTGAACTTTGAACTGTAATCATGTGCAATGTTTGAAAACACCAATTCCAAAGGGCTTTATTGGAATTTGTGACTTTCGACTGGCCATGTTTACTACCTGAAATGGATATTGTCGTGTGGCTGCGACTGAGTTTATGCACAAACCTTGCTCTCTGTCCGCCCCAGCCTTTCTAAATTAACCGACTATAGATTGCCCCCTGCAGGCCATAGATGTGTAAGTCAATCAGTTTTGTGTTTATAATCTCAAGACTTTCACCCTCTGATGTGCAGCTCAAATGTGTTGGGTGTTTTTTTTTTATGAAATGTGGATCGATAACCGTTGTTGTGTTGCAATGTACATTATGATTCTTGCCACAGGTTTAGTGTTTTATTGTGTGCGCTTGTGTTTTCCCCCACAACTGTCATTCTTTTCAAGGTGGACTTTGAAAACCCAGACTACGAGAGATTCCCGAACTTCCGGAGAGCAATCGGATACGAAACTGTGGTGGGCCCAGGAGATGTTCTGTACATTCCCATGTACTGGTAATTGCCTTTATTTATAAACACAGTTTAACTTAATGAACATACACCCAAAGGTCCAACATGTCAAATGACCAGCAAAAAAGAGCACTTAATGTTGTAGTAAATAACATTCAACACATTTTTATTTTCGTTAAGTCGTGAGATTGTAGGATAAGAGACGAAGAGAGGGAATGTGAAGGTGGAACAGTGTGAGGGCAGAAGCAGAGAAGTGACCTTCAGTTTGGCGAGTGAGTGGTTGCTGGAGTGGGTGAGTGAGTGTGTGGCTGTGACCTACAGTGTGGTTGTTGAACAGTCCGCGTGAGATGACACCACGTAGTTTGGTAAACAGAGTCCACAGCTTGGGTGGAGGAGTTAGTGTGGCTTATGGGCTTAGTGATCATGATTGAGCCTTTTGGCCGTTGAGGAGTCTGACAAAATGAATCTGAATGTGCCCAATCTCATTTGAGCTCAGAAGCTAAAGAGAAGTGAGCCTGCATAGTATATGGAATGGGTAACCAATATGCATAAAAGGTGTTAAAGGCTGATGCGGGTCTACGTTTCAAGCAGTAGATCGCAGCACAGCAAAACCCATTGTCGTGCTGCACTTGTTTGCTTATGTGTTGGGAACCACGCACTTGTGAACATACACTATGCATTGTGGTGAAATATATTTACACAGCCCCCCCCCCAGCCTACACGACGTTGGGAGGCCCTCATTCAGCAGTGGATTGTGAAAGGTGCTGTGTACAGTTGAGTTGCAACAACAGGAGAGTAAAAAGCCTCCCAATGCACATTGCCCGTAACATAAACATATGCTATCCTTGAGATCACCAGTGCCTTGGTGACCTTGTGACTCCAGTGATGTTAAAATCGGTAACATGTTTCTTTGCAGCTGTATTGGCTGCCACCAGATCGAGAGTGGCTATCACCACACGTGTACTTTACTGCAGTTTGAACATGTTCCGTGATTGTGCAGCCACATCTGTTTCACCAGAGACAAGCGTCTTGTAATGTTTTTAACAACACACTTTTGGCCACAGATGCCCAAAGCTACCAATCGCCCATAATGAATGCTGCTTGCATGGCTGTCAATCTTGACATTTCAGGTGGCATCACATTGAGTCTCTGCTGGATGGAGGCATCACTATATCTGTCAACTTCTGGTACAAGGTTAGTTTACCAGAAGTTGTGTGAACTCCTGTGCACTCTGTTCTCTTCTTATTTGGATGGTCGTCATGCCTCTAAATGACAATATTTTGTTTCAAAACAATATATAAACCATGTTTTGGTCCATCGTGTTTTTCGATTAGCCTGGTCACAATCAGCCCGTTGGCTGCAATGGTATTGTTTGGCCACCACATCCCTGCCGTTCCCAGTAGCAGAGTGCTTTCACATGCACTCTTCCTGCTGGTTTTGTCTGAAGCAAGTCAGCCAATGAAGTGCATGCGTCTGCTGCCTACCCCCAAGTGTTGGGCCATTCCTGCTGATTTTGTTGTCCTGAGGGGATTCTCAATTCTAAGTTTAAAATTTAATTTCCCATTAAAACGATTCAAACAGGAATTGTCTTATGGAATGTAACGTCCAATGCAATACATTTCACGCTTGGTCCCTGCATTTCCACTCAATTTAATGGGATTATTCGGGAACCTATGAAATGTCTTAACAACATGCCCATTCAATTCAATGGCGATTCCCCTCGGCTGTGTCCTATTTGACCTCCATTCTTGTCTGAACATCACTATGGAATTGTTCCGTGTACAAGGCATTGTTCACACATTTTAATGGGAAATCAACTCGATACCGGCCGGCTGATATTGGTGTTGTTTACAGATAAACGGTATCAACCAGATTCTATATTAAAAATGTATTGCCTTGTCATTAGCCACATGTTTCAGTGGTGTCCTGCACGTAGCTTGGTCTCTCCTACAGTTAAACAAGATCCTATTCCGGATGTAATCCAAGAGCCAAATTGCTATTCCATCCCTGGAATTGTGAGATTCGCCCCGCTGCCGTATCTAAGCAGCGTGTGGTAAGCTGTGTGTGTGCGCACAACTGCCGCCATTAAGTGGTGGTGATGCCACCACAGCAGTTGTGACATATGCACTTTGAGATAATGGCAGTTGTTGAAGGCTCACCGACCGGAGGCTACGGTACAGACCCAGGTGCTATGGGTTGTCTGTGATGACTGGAAGATGCACTACCTGTGCTCCCTACTCTGCCAACTTCCAGTGTTTTAGCTGCCCGGCGCTCCACTCGTTGTGAGCATCATTTCTGTTGGAAGATTACTCCCTTCAACTGCCCTGTAGTATACTTAACGACCCTCCTCCATAGAGGTTGATATTAACACCACCAGTACCAGTCTTTAGCAAATCCACTCAGCTCCAGGTCTTCTTGCATTCCATCAGTTGATCTCTTTTCTAGGCCATGCCGTGCCCATTCAGCCCCCTCAATCTGCAAACATTAGCTGCTTTGGGCATGTGGTAACTAGGCATCCGAGCTACATGACCCAGTCACCATGGCCTTGCCTGCTGGAGGAGCTCACTAATGGGACTGTCTAATCTTCTTCATAATTTATAAGTTACTCACACAATCCAACCTGGTTAAACCCAGGATCGTCGGGAAGCCAGCCAGAACGTTTCGAATTGGCTTCGATATTTCGCCAGGAGGGGCGGGGGGTGCATATTTCATAAGCATAGAGAAGAGAGGACACGATTGCAGGACACGCACACACATGCACACAACATAGCAAGTGCCCACGGCATGGTGAGATGCTCTTCCAGTACCTGTTTTGAAATCCCCACAGGCTGCTCCTGCCCCAAAGAAAATTGACTACCCCCTGAAGGCCTTCCAAAAAGTCGCGATTACACGAAACATCGAAAAGATGTTGGGAGAGGCCCTCGGAGACCCCCACGAGGTAGGATGAGCAATTTGAAGCTGCACTGCACTGGGAGATGCTAACGTCTTCATTTTTTATCATTGCACTGGGTGAGCATGCAATCCCATTGCCTTGTACTGTTAAAGGACTGATGCTAATGAATAAGGATGCTGTATGTGACATTCTGCTCTTTTCATCTGACACTTGACTTTCAGGAATAATTTTCGAGTCTCGAGAACTCCGATGGATTTGAATAAACCGTAATGTGACATGTCTTATCCCTTGCATCTTGGGCTGTAATTGGTATACGTTCTATGTCTTTTGGACCAACGTTTCACAAGTAATATTCGTTATATTATAAAATTAAGCTTCTAAATGAAGGAATATTCATATGAATTAACTTGATTATACACAAACGGTTTGCCGGGACATTGATAAGATGATAAAAATTAGGTTAGTATATGAAGAGCATCCACGTCGATATAGAATGTTGCACCATCCAAACCCTACAGCAACCAAAGGACATTTAAAGCTCACCATCCAATCATAATCTGGGAATGGTTTTTTTTTGCCAATTCCAGCCATATGTTGTAGTCTATTGATGGCAGATGTCTTGTACTCATTAATTTAGGATTTTAAATGTTTGAAAAAAACAAGTAATTACATTTTCAGCCAGAATGCTCGACATGTTGCCCCCTCTCCCGGTAACACTCAGACATCACACGTGGACAGAACAAACAACCTCTACCAACAAGATTGCGGCTGGCATAGCACCAGTAGTCCTGCAAATGAAAGGCAAAGGTTGATGGAACAAGCAAATTTGTTACAATCAAATCCCCTGGAAGTAACTGAGAGATGGCAGTATAGCATATTGATTATTGAATCCATGTGTGAAGCTGTCATTGTTATTCCTTGTATGCATGAGTTTTTGTCCAGGTACTCTGGTTTCCTTCCACATTCAAAACAATGGAATCAACAGTAAACAGTAATTATAGATAACATTAGAAATCCTTTTTTGAACCAAAAAAACATGCAGACATGGCTGATGGCAGTCTCTATAACACACATCTGAGGTTAGGAAAAAAAGACCCACCATAGACTTGTAAACAACTCGGCAGGCATTCATGAAATACAGATTCTAGGTGATTTGTAAATCAGGGGTGGGGTCAGATTAAGGTAATTTGAATTCAAATATGCGAAAAAGACAACGGAATCCTTTTCATTGTCCCGAGAAGGGAGGGGCGCGGAATGAGAGGGGCTTGGCGACATAAAACTGCGCAGCCACACAAAGCACTCAGTCACAGGACTTCTGAAGATGCCTCCAACATGGGAAGTGAAACGTCGCGAAGGCGAAAGGAGCGATCGACACGTTATTCCAAAAGAGCAGCTTTTGGAAGCAATCGACGCGGCTGTCCCGAGAGAGCAGCTTTTCGAAGCAATCATCATGCATCGAGCCGTGAAAACCTACATCATTGCAACAATGGAATTGTCCAAGCATCTCAATGTGGAGTGCTGGTTAAAATTCTTAATACTCAGTGATTTCTTTTGGTAAAATACATTCGTTACTTGAGCAGGCGTTGTGTGATGTGCTTTTCTCTTCGCAGGTTGGGCCACTTCTGAATATGATGGTGCGAGGGAGATATGATAGTAGTCAATGAGGACCTGAGCATCTATTAGGGATACCCTACATCACCTACAATCCTTGGCACCCATCCAACCAACTTTCACAATTCGTATGCAAAGCCACTGTTGGCAAAACACTTGCTAACATTATGGGTTTATTTACTAAGAGGCTGACTTATAATAATTGTTTATCCACATTTACAATTGCACATCTTGTGCATTTCATGAAAACACTGCCTGGTTATTATCAAGATGGGCTTGTACGTTTGTTTGCTGTTGTATTCTATGGAAATGGACATGGTTTTCTTTTAAAAGTTATAATTTTATGCGGTGGGATACTTTGGAAGCTGTCCAGCTGTAGCACTTGGAAACGAGTAGTTGTGTAACATGTAAACCTCTTAAATTTTAGAAAAATATTCACATCGTACTGGTCAAGCAGTTACAAACAGCGACCTGCAGTGTATACTGCCATCTTCTAATCGTGGCTCTGTTACTGCCTATGGCAATGTAGGTTGAAACCTCAAATTTGAAATGAAGGGTTTATATTAGATTTCTGGTTTGTATTTTAGTTTTTAGTATAATTTAAATCGGCTTGCTCTTCAAAACAAAGGCCATATCCAAACTTCTTGTCAGACTCTTGAGCCCAGTCTGTGGGTATTTTCTTCGCTGGTAATTTGGAATCCTTGTCGACAATCCTTCAAATTCCATTTTGGTCATTCTTATAGTCCATGGGTATCTCCCAATTCATCTCGACATATATGGCCATTCCCTTAACCTCATTACATTAACCTCATTATATGGCCATTCCCTTAACCTAATATTACTATTTCACTTGTCGATTTCATTAACCATTACCTCATCAGTGTGTCCTTTATCTTTCGTACACCACATCAATTTGTCTCAAATCTCCTCTCATCACCAGAAATTATTTTTCTTCTGTTCAACCCCCAGTCTATAAACTCCAGCTTCATGTGGCCCAAATATCCATTCATTTTACTGCAATGCCACAGACAACTGCTTATCTTTCCTCGTAATGCTCACATCCCTCATACCCCATGATGGACAAGTCCTGCAGGTTTTTTTTTTTACCATTGTCCTTAAGATGCTGCGGTTGTAAATGGTATAAAATATTTTTTGTGAACTGAAAATGTTTCCTACGGTGGCATCTCCCACCACTCACCGAGAGCCACTCTTCAGTAACACACCCAAAGTATGCCCAGAGGCATTTTACTAAGGTAACAAATCTTGCCTTGCAGCTGCACAGACTGACTTCAAGGGATAACTGGCATTGGTTGAAAAACCAGTTCAGGATATACCGATGTAGGTGTGCACCGCTCCATGTAGGATTGCTTTCCGAAGCTTTTTCCAAAGCAATCCAAAAAGAAATGCTTTGGAAAGCAATCATCAGTTTACGGTATGTATTTTACAAACTATACTATACTGATAACTGTTTTAAAGGTCTTGCCTTCAGTGTAATTGTTCCTAATGAGGGCTGATTGTTATAGTAAATTCTGTTTGCTTAGACCACTAACCATGACACAATTTAGTTTTTAATTTGAATGTAATCTTTGAAAACCAAAATAGCGTGTCCTTTAACCATAAGCATGAGGGCAAATTCTACATATTTTTAATTCATGTTTTGCCAGTTGCATGAAACTATCCCGTACACACTAATAGGCGAGCAAAACCATTCAATCTTTGCATAGTGAAACACCAAATATAGTAAAGTCATGGACTATTTGCAAACAGCAACGCTATCGAAAATGGGTCTGAAGATTTTAAACGTTTACTCTGGGGTGTTTGCTCCCATTTTGTGGCAAGGAGTAGCAGTGCTGCCATACTGTGTTTGCCATGACGCAAATCCTATAAATACTTGCATTTTGTAAATGTTGTTCGTTTTTAGAGGCATTGCGATGTCATTTCATTTAGAACTTTTTAAAGCTGGAAGCCACAACTCAAGTACATTGAATGTTCGAGTGAATGGCACCAGTTAAAACGTATGGATTTTTCACGTCCGTTTAAATGGGAAAGTGATTTTAATGCCTTTATGCAAATTAATAAAAAATTGCCTGTGGTTAAACTGGCCTTGAATATTTTTCATAATCGCATCTAGAACCATCCAAGGTGTCCAAGGTGATGCTTATTTCGCTATGACGGGTTAGTTAGTTGCTGTTCATGGAGCCCTTTTAATCACCGTTTTCTCAAATACTTAGTCTTGTCTGCATGACAGTTAAAAGTTTGTGTCTCTTGGGGTTTCTCAGTTACTTGGAGTTTTTTTCAATGCTTTTCTTTAAGGGGTCTCAGCTGAACCCGATGGGATTGCCATGCATGATACCCACTTAATCGTCTCAAATCAACTCAGCTGTCGCCCACATTTGCAGTTTTCGGGCAAAAAGAGGCGGCATGTTAAAAACACGTGGATGAAGCAGGAGCTTAAAAAGGGTGTCGCCAGAATATGATCGAATTAGGGCTTCAAGTGGGGAAAAAATGGGATAAAAGGAGTGGCTCAAAAGGTTCGTGGTTTAAACATTGAAGGCATCGTCGCCTAATGGCGAAGCCCAAACACTCTTTAATTAACAGACCCATAAAACCACAATGCACAACTAAAAAAACACAGCAACGTAAAACAAATAAACCCAAAGCGGCCCATACGTGCTTCAACCAGTGTTGAAAAATTGTAGAATTAAGCAAGTGTGGAAAGGCAGAAAAAAATGTAACGCCGCAAAGGCAACATAAAATTATTTTTTAAATTAGTGTGTAACAAATGGTTAGCAGAATTCGTTGGCAAATCCTAACGGTAATATATATTACAGTGTAGAAGATACTTGGTTGTTTGTGTTAAACATTGACATAACCTTCAAATTAACCCCACCCCTGATGATTAACCATTGGTGCGAGGACGTGCAAATTCATGGTTAATGTTGACTTGAGTGAGTTGAGCTGTCCACCCACCACTCACGCATGGCAACCCCGTTTTTTTTGTGACAACGCGACAGCAGTGATATTTTATTACTAATCACAAGCAGAGAACGTGGCATACAAAGCAACAGCAAATACATGAGCAAGGAGGCATCCATGATGAACGTTAGCGCGCACACATCTGCACACTGGCCCTGTTCATGTGCAACTCGCAACAGCATCTCTCGCACACCTAAGTGCCGCGAGCGAGGACAAAGGCAGCAGGGGTTTGCTCCGCTTGGCAAAATGCACTAAATGCCGAGGGAGCGAGTGCCCCCCAACATGCCTCTGGATCTCAGGGTGACTCGGTGGTCGTTACCTTTCCCAAGCACCCGTCACAATCCCTCACTCTCGGCGTAAGTGACCAGTGTGAACACTTATTCGTACGTTATCAGCGTTTGAGAAGAAAAGGCCAAACGGTCCATGGCTTTAAATGTCAACACGCACAGGACCATGGTTGCAGATGGTCATGCATCACACGTCGTAGCCAATGATTAATGTTGATAATGCCCACTTGTGATGCGAAGCTTTCCATTCGAGCTTAATGCCTGCAAAACAGCACTGGTGTTTGTTTAATAACAGTATACATGTGTACTGTGTTTTTTTCCATTAAAAGTATTTCAGGTTTATACAAATTATGTGGGTTGCACATTGTAGAAATCGCTTATGTTTTACGTGTTTACTCATAATTGTCACATATAAAATGTAAAAAATACGATTTAGAATGACACTTAGATTCCAAATGTATATTATCAATTATTAGAGGGGGCATTTAAATGCTAACAGGTACTGTAACCTCAATGTGACAATTTTATCTTAAAATAAGCATTTATGTAAGCCAGTGATACAAGACACAAGAGCAACAAGCTATGCAAAGCACTGGCTATTGGCGGCGTCTGAAGGAGTAGGTGTAGGCCTGGGCGCGGGTCGTGATGCGGTTCGCTCGGCTTCCCTGCAATCTCAGCAGCTGTACCAGGTCACCCCTGATGAGTTCAAACGATGCCAAGCGGTCGTAACTGCGAGACAAATTACACAACAGCGATGATAACCCAACAAGAATGATGTTAAGGTACAATTATTCAACGTGGCAATGGCACAACTTGCCCTATTATCGCTAGGTATGCAGAACACAACTATATTTTACACAAATGCAATTGTACTCTGATTATTTTTCCATGATGCACACAATGGGTGATATTTTAAGGATAATTGATAGGACTTTCCAGGGAAGTCTAAATTCTTGCTCAGTCGCGTTTTGTTAGATTTTCACGGGAGGTGGCGATGATGCTTGGTAACTAATGGAGTAATTTTAAGGCAACCCTGGTATTGGGACATGTGGCTCACCTATATAATTGTAGGCAAAAATAGACAATATTAAAGACAATTGATTTTTTTAGTAAAACATTAATTCATCAATGGTACTTAAAATGTCATAGTTTATGAAACGAGTAGGACATTTCACACGTATGTTTTAAGCAGAAAAAAAATACATTAAATATAGTAATAATCATGACGTATCATTTGTCATCAGTTTTATCAGAATCCTGAATTACCTCAACAAAGTATGGTAATTATATGACTTCTGGTTTATCAGAATAACGAATGATATAACTGTTATAATCGTGATTAAAATTGTCTTAACAATAGTAACAACAGCGGAATCGTTATAATTTAGCTCTCAGTCTTGCGTATGCAGGTGAAACATCAAATAGTAACGGTGCGGGAGTTCTGCGCACATGTATGTATTACCGCATATAGGGCCGTCCTTGGGCGTCCACGAGAAATTTGTCAAAGTTCCACCGCAAGTCGTTTGACTTGAGTGGCTCGTAGAAGAGGTTTTTCACTTTTTCAAACATTTCGACCGGGGCTTGGCAAGATGCCTGTTATCAGTTACAACATGCACAAAGTAGTGTGTAAATGAAAGGCATTCTAGAAGTGCAATTATTATTACATTTTTGTTGTAACAGTGATTCAGTGGTGCCAGGTTCAATAATGTAGGTAATAAAGTCAAGTCGAGCCCTCCATCACCCAATTGTCACACAGACCCGGTTGTCACGTGGGCAAATATCCCAATATTTTTTTTTAGCAAACTGGAACATTCCAATAAAACAGGAAAAATGAACAAATCTTATATGTTTTGTTGGAGCAACGTCTGAACTCAGGACAGATTTGCATCTACAGCTAAACTTGATAAAGTAACAATGTAAACTAGAAACATTTTAAAACGGCCAAGACATTAATTTTTCATTATGCTTTGCATGGAAGAACCAATTTGTTCACGATTCTTTTGAGAAATCCACACCTCCAATGCTATGAATGGGGCTAGGGGCTTTAATGTAACCACAGGAAATCGGCCGAACGAGCACCTTGAGAAATGTGTAGAGTGGGGCTTCGGTGTCTCCATTCACATCAATCTTCTTGAAGAGGGGGAAGTTTGGCACGAATCCGCCACCAGGACGCACGTAGCGCAAGCCGTTCAAAATCTCAGCTTCCGTCCCTGCACAAGAGGGAAGGGATTCGTATTAACAGATGTGAGTTTGTTGGCACACTCGTGCGTTTGGGAACGCCACGCCACACCCTAACTTGCACAAACATCGAGGTAATCCATTTATATTCAATATGCCTAAACCTCTTCTTCCAGGATAGCCGTGTCGAGCCCTCTGCTCTCCTATGTGAGATTTCGCCTCCCACATAGGCATATTCGGGTCTCCAGAGACTCGAGTGAAGTGTGAGTATGCTAGTTATGTCAAAGGCGGTTCACTGGCTTTCCACATTTCTTTGATCCCCGTCAAAGCATGATCATTATTATCAATACCTGCTCAATCCCGTATAGGGTCGCTGGGGGGGGGGGGCGGAGACTGTCCCAGTAGAGGGCGCAAGGCGTGGCTATACCCATAATGTGACGCTAGTACATCGAAGGGCACTGGGGGAAATTTACTCAGCAAGCCAATTGACCTATGCAGCAGCGTGTCTTTGGACGATAGGAAGAACCCAAAGTACCCCAGTGAAATAATGTGGATACGGGGTGAGAACACGCAAAATACACACAGAAAAGGGATCTGAGCAGAGTATCGGATCCGGAACCTTCTCGCTGTGAGGTGACAATCCTACTCACTGCGTCACCATGGTACCGATGATGCTATTGTATGTTCAATGCCTTGCCCACACTTCCTTGATCCTTATCATGTCTTCTTACTCTCACATCAGGTCGCCCCAACCTTGACCATTTACTAGTAATTTTTTTAGAGCTGTTTACTGTGAATTTTAAAGCTCATCACGCTTCACTGAGTTTTATTCTCATTTATTGTTTGCAATTAATGTTTTTGGCATCTTATAAATGTCGGTTGCTTCTTTTATTAACCTTGGGCCTCTGTGTAAAATTGCAGCCATTACACACGTTTTTAAAATCGATTGTGTTGTCTGCAATGTGGGCTGCCATTGTCGATTGCAATGCAGCCTCGTTTCCTTTCTTGTGGTGATCCAACTGCCGGTTTGGTGAATATAAATATCTTCAGAATTGCTGCATGGGATGCGATATATCCCTTCTATCTGCAGTGGCAGGTGGTCTTTTGATCAGGTCCTGTATATTGTGATGGGCTGTGGAGATGTTTTTTTTTACTTATCAAGACGTTTACAGTTATGATTTGAAATACAACAGGCTAGCATGGGTTTTGGTGACCTTGTCCTCATTTTTGGTGTCTTGGTTTTAGCTTTATTGAAAGTTGGATCTCTGTGTTTTGTTATATCCAATGCCGAGTCGTGCCTGTAAATCTTGTCATGTCATTGTTAGAAATCGCTTAGATCTGTACAAGGTAGCGGTGAGCCGGAGCCTTTCCCGGTAGACACAGGCGCAAGGCAGGGATATACTGACGAAGGGACGACAGTCCATCACCGGGCACTGTGGGCAATTTAGTCTGCAAGCCAATTAACCCATGCAGCAGCATGTTTTTTGGACTGTGGGAGGAAACCCGAGTGCCCGGCGAAAACCCACACGGACACGGGGAGAACATGCAAACTCCACACAGAAAGGCACCCGAGCCGAGATTCGAACCCGGACCCTTCTTGCTGTGAGGCGACAGCGCACCCACTGGGCCACCGTGCCACCCTAAATGTTATAGTTCATCTATTAAAATCTATTGTCTGATAGTATTGGAGCAGTGGGCTCGGGTGTGCCACAGCCGTCTTTTCGATTAGGGGTGATGGTGTGACTTGAAATATAAATAATTGCCAAGACGTGTTGTTGTTCCATACACAGTGTGGCTAAGTCTATCATCCACACCTCTTTATACCAGCACATCTGGGAATGGAATGACCGTTTTCTATAGTGCCCAAGGTGAATTTGCTTTTTGGGTGTATGAAGTTAGGTGACCCAGGAAATCATCCAGCTTCTGTCATCCACACAATCGATTTTGAAACGATGCGTGTCGGCTGTAATCTTCCACAAAGCCCATTATTAATCTGTGAAACAATAGAGATTCACAGTTCATCAAAAACATGATTTGCAGAAGACAAATGAGAATAAAACACTGCAAAATATGGCAACAAGCTTTAAAGTAACAGTCACCAGCTCTAATAAGTTTACTACAAAGGATCATAGGGGAGGGGAGGGATGGGAGGGGGGGGCAGATGAGACAGGGGATGATAAGGATCAAGGGCGTAGGGACAAGGCGTTGAATATATTTCATGGGCATGGCAACTATCAAAGGAATGTGGGCAAGGCAATGAACTGCCTTTGACATAAATAGTGCAGCACAGAAAACTCAACCTCAGCACGCCTGAAAATGCCTACCAAATGGACGGTGAAATGTCGTGAAGGAGAGAGGAAGTACGCTCGACACGGTTACCATGAAAGAACAGCTTTGGAAAACAATCATTATGCATTGAGCCGTGTAAATCTATATCCGTACTTTCAAATATTTTTCAGAGGAATATAACTACCAGGATTTACCCTTAAAGGCAGTAAAATTAATTAACGTTCAGTAAGATGACTACACAGATTTAGAATACTTTAACCTTCAAACAGCATATGGGCCACACGTTATACCATTCAAATACCCACGACAGTAAGGACACACATTCACTTGTGTTAAAACTGTCAAAAAGCTGTATAAAATTATATGCTTGTATTTTATGTGGAGCAGCAAATGTGGGAAGGAGGCATGTTGTTTATTTAGACTGTACGAATGCCCAGTTTGGAGGATTATTTGAAATGGGTGTATTTTTGTTCTGACTTGTGGCTCTTTGCTCTGCCCAAGCAATTTTACATATACCCGAGCGTGACAGTAAATTATGTACATTCCAAGGGGAGTCAAGAAGCCACCCTCCACAGAAATTTAATCAGACTAAAATATTAGGCAGGCGATTGTATCTACATCATTGGTGTATTGGCAAAAATGTGCCCATGGATATAACAGCTTGACCCAAGCTACAAATGCATTTATATCTACATTGTTCTGAGCTGCTTAAATTTGGGCAACGCTGATGAAATTAAGCTATATATTAAGCATTTCTTTTCCATATTTTTCCACAAGCATGTCGCTTTTTGCAAAATAGTGTGTTTGAAGATCTTAACACTTATATTATTGCCAGAAAGGGTAAAAGCTTTTCTCGACATCACTGTGTTTCACAAACATGCCACCTCTCTCCAAAGTCCTCACCGGGCTCCTGCAGGCCGAACTGGTTGCACGGGAAGCCCAGGATGACCAGGCCATGCTGAGAGAATTCCTCCATGAGTGCATTTAGGAGAGGGTACTGCAGATCACGCGGGCACACCAACCAAGTCTTAGATGTGTTTTTCGTTGCTTTCAACTGCAAATGTAAACATTACTGGATAAATCGTTCCGGAATTTCCTGTTCGGTGCACGTAGTAAATATCACTGGGTATTTGGGAGAGTAGAAACAAGGACTGGCGTTTTAGAGACTTTCTTTAAGTAAACGTTTAGGCAATGATGTACAGTATTGTAAATAAATACGGTTGTTGCTCAAAATACTGGTATGGAAGTGTAAAAGGTCAGTCACTTCTAGAACTGTTTGTGCAATTTATAGTTATTTCCCCTTTTTGTGCAACTTGTGATTTTGTTTTTCCATTCACAACCGTGCATGTATTATTGTGCTTTACTTGCACTACTCAAGAACTGGAAATTATGCACACAATGCAGTCTTGAAAGTGAAGTGAAAAACAGCATAATGCGTTGTAGTCGTGTTAAAGCAAAGGATGGAAAAAAACTCATGTGTGCAATATACAATCGTGTTTGTTTAATTGTAAAAAAAAATACAAGATTAGTGCGATAGTTTTATGATTTGACCCAATATAGTTATTCAAGTATTTTTGTTGCACGGATGATCCCGTTCAGCCAGTTCCCTTTTATATTTTTTACACCAAAGAGTCGTGGTGCATAAGTACAGCAACAAAGACAAAAACGAGTTATGGAGGGTCCTTCAAATCACTGTTAATCTACAATGGTGATTGACACCTGTGATCATTGACTGGTACATCATACGAATTTACAAAACCCACTGAGATTCACGGTGGCCACGAGATATAAGTATCCAGACAGATTGGGTGATTCATTTGTGAAACATTAAGTGTTATGTCAGAGTAAATATGTGCTGTTTGCAGGCACTCCAGTTTCGTCCCACAAACACACACAAGCTCCTCCTAAATAGAATTGGCCAAACCAATGCAACACTCTAATAAAAATATAAACGCAATTTTTTTTTTAAAGCTAGTTATTAGCCTTTCTACAAAACCAACTACTGTTTTTTCATAATGATTCTCAGTTTGTAACACATGGCATTCCTGCAATTATCAGTGTACTGCACCTGTTGCACAGACGAAAGGTTATGTAACTTATCAGGACATAAATCACCAGATGCCAATGCTGTGCTATTGCATTGGGCTATATATACAAAACATTAATTATTTTCCAAGTGTTTTGGGTTTATGTTAAACGATCCGCAGAATTTATGTACGTCATTAAATAATTATGAAAATACGTAATTTATTGCAAAACGCATAATGAATACAAGTGTGGAATGGTGTAATGATAGCCTTGTAATGTTCAAAACGTCAAAAAATGGCCGACACGGGTTAGCATTAAACATGCCAGAGATAGTAATGGGATATTGCTCTGGTTGACAATCTACATTAGATGCAGTGATCTACGACGTTTGGATTACTACTACCAGACATAATTTACTACTAAACGTGGTCACTAGACAAACCGCAGTGGATCGCTGTTGATATTATGCTGATTATTCAGTTTGCAATTCAATGCGTATTACCTAAATAATCGTGATCGCGATGCTGTTGTGGATGCAGATGACGATTCTGTGGAAGTTGTTACGCACATGAATGGGATCATTCCTGTAACCTTTATCATCATGATGCGGATCGCTCGCGTGCGTCTGATAAAGAAGATGCCTCCCATGCTGAGAATGCTCAGTATGTGGATTCCTCAGCCAGGCGGCGTGCAGCGTCGAGAGGCCCCTTCTCTCCCACGCACGCACGCACCTGTGTCCGCGTGAGCCCTCAGAAGGTGGCCACGTTGACGACGAGGAGGGTTCGGCCCCGGTAGCGCTCGAGCGACACGGGCCGACCGTCCATCGCGAGGGGGCAGAAGCTGAACACCCCTCCCGGGGGGGTCGCGCTCCCATTACACGGGGCTCGCTGGGCTCGCACAATTCCGTGGGGTGGCCCCGTGAGCAGCAGCAGCAGCAGCGTGGCCAGGCTCAGGGCCGACGGGATCAGCCTCCCGGGGGGACGACCCATGCTGCCGCCTGTGCGTAACAGCAGAGATAGCAGCCATTGCCAACACCAGTGACTTTAGCCGCAACATCACAGCCATAAACATGCAACGCGTAATAAAGCGCTGCCCTTCCTCGAGTGGGGACGCGCACTACCACCGTGCCCCCCCCCCAACTCACACTAACTGGGCAGCACTACCCTGTGTTACACCACAACACATTGCCCCCGGTTGCCCTCTAGACGCCGCGCTTGGAGGCGAGGGTCCATCGCCTCAATCGCTTGCACCCCACTCCGTGGAGCGCAACAAACAGCTCAATGTAACGGCACTACGACTACATTGTGATGTCTTAACAGCTGTACGCGTGCTTCACATTACATATAGAGTACACAGGGTGCCTATGCAGTGATAGCATCCGCGGCTCACAGACAGCAGGTCCCTGCTCTGTGTGCTGTGTGTGTTCTCCCCTTAGTGTGAGTTTTCCCTCCGGAGTCTCTCCCACAATTAAAACTCGCTCATTAAATTGGCATAAAACGTCATAATATATAGATGACAGCGTCTGGCAAATTCTGGCGAGGGTTGCTCCCCCGCCTGTCTGTCTGCGGTTTGTCCCTGTGGGGTTGCTCCCC
>JAZEWT010000012.1:9700086-9711056 GCA_036362905.1 Mordacia mordax
CAGCTCTGTGCAGCGCTTTGTGACCCTCGGGTGAAAAGCGCTCGATAAATGCGATTATTATTATTACTTGAAGCGGTAACGTCGTTTTCGTCGTACAGTGTTACTTTTTATACTTTTCTCTAATATACATGATACTTTTATCCAATATACATGATACTTTTCTCCAATATACATGATACTTTTCTCTAATATACATGATACTTTTCTCTAATATACATGATACTTTTCTCTAATATACATGATACTTTTCTCTAATATACATGATTCTTTTCTCTAATATACATGATACTTTTCTCTAATATACATGATACTTTTCTCTAATATACATGATACTTTTCTCTAATATACATGATACTTTTCTCTAATATACATGATACTTTTATCTAATATACATGATACTTTTATCTAATATACATGATACTTTTCTCTAATATACATTATACTTTTCTCTAATATACATTATACTTTTCTCTAATATACATGATACTTTTCTCTAATATACATTATACTTTTCTCTAATATACATTATACTTTTCTCTAATATACATTATACTTTTCTCTAATATACATTATACTTTTCTCTAATATACATGATACTTTTCTCTAATATACATTATACTTTTCGGTTTTCATGTATTGTCACCATGTGCTTTTCTGTTTTTAATGTTACTGTCATTACACAATACAGCGATTCACACCTTGAGAGAGCACGATTATTGTCTTGTTTTTATTGCCTTATCTACCCACGGGGTAAAGGTTACAAACTAGACCACGGTTCCAGGAGTTCAAATCCTGGCTAGTACCAACTCATCATCATTATCACCGCCACCAGCACCAGGTCCTCGTCATGAGTCTAGCTCGACATCTCATCTCATCTCTCATTGTCAGGAACCGCTTAGTCCTGTACAGGGTCCCGGTGAGCCGGAGCCTATCCCGGCAGGCACAGGGCGCAAGGCAGGGATATACCCACGATGTGACGCCAGTCCATCACCGGGCACTGAGGGCAATTTAGTCTGCGAGCCAATAAACTGATGCAGCAGCGTGTTTTTTTTTGGACTGTGGGAGGAAACCGGAGTGCCCGGCGAAAACCCACGCGGACACGGGGAGAACATTGCCCAGTGGGTAGCGTTGCAGCGCTACAGCGCTACCCACTGGGCCACCGTGCCGCCCTTCTAGCTGGACATCAATTGTTCTAGCTCTGAGCCACAAGAATGGCTAAAGAAATTATAAAACCGATTTGTTACATTTGTTCGCTGTTACAAAAGTCCGTTGCTTTTGTCTGCAGCGCATTTTGTGAAATCAGAAGAACTCTGCCATTACCATTTCCCTGTGCTTGATATAACAAGGGCCCACCAACCACCCTTACACTGAGACTTGACACTTAAGTAAGCAGTACCTCTCAATGGGCTACGCGCCATAAAATAAATATGGATTTTACAATGTTAGCCGAGCAGTAACATGTAAACTGTCTTGATGTGGTCGATAGCACCTTGCTATATAGAGGTCTGCAAAGCTTGGGGAGAGGATTTGGCACCTGCTTAGACACCTGTTTACTGCTTTTCCCAATCATGAGAGTGAGCAAATACCGTGGAGCTCGTAACAAGTTAGAATTCTTATAATTGGGTCGCCCATTAAAGGGCCCGTGCTTGAACATCTCATCTCATCTCATTATCTGAAACCGCTTAATCCTATATAGGGTCACGGTGAAGCCGCAGCCTATCCCGGAAGCACAGGGCGTAAGGCAGGAATACACCCGACGACGGGACGCCGGTCCATCGCCGGGCATTGCGGGACAATTTTTAGTCTCCGTGCCAATCAACCTATCCAGGAGCATGCTTTTGGACTGTGGGAGGAAACCGGAGTACCCGGCGAAAACCCACGCGGACACGGGGAGAGCATGCAAACTCCACACAGAAAGGCACCGGAGCCGAGAGACTCGAACCCGGGACCTTCTTGCTGTGAGGCGTCGGCGCTAACCACTGGGCCACCGCGCCGCCCGTGCTTGAACATTTGTTTCAGTATTACCCGTGGCTTTGAGCTCTATTTGGTTCTTATCCATCGCTGTCTTCACCTGTCTTACTCCCTCTTACCTCTGCACTACCATCTTCCCCCTTCACCATCTGTTGCTCCCTCCACTCAACGCCTGAAACTTGCCTTCCACAAGAACACCGGGTAGGTACCCGCTTTCCTGTAGCGCTGGGGCAGCGCTCCGTGCATAGACACCCATGGGACCCTCCAGTTCGCATATTAATTTGCACTCATTTCCGAGGGTCTCGCCGTCTCTTTCTCTCTGCTCATCATCTTCTGGTCGTCTGGTCGCAACCACTCTTCCGCTTTCCGCGTTCCAAGCCTCACCACTTTACTACACTGGCCCCATCATGGTGGAATGACATCCAAATAGACATCAGGCCCACAGAGGCACTGAAATCATCCTGGAAACTGCTTAAGTCACATATTTACAACCCTTATTTACATGCCTGAGATTGAAAACAACAACACCTTGACATTTAGAAGTGTTGGGCTACCGGTATTAAGGATATATTTTTTTTATATATATTTGAAATATGTGTGTGTGATGATCTAAGTCGCCCAGGATAAGGGTGTCTTGCTAAATAATAATTAATAAGAATAATTTACGAATGCAGTAATCGAGACCCAGAGTCATGTAACCGGATCAAGTTTTGATGGTAGCCCAGAAAGAGCTAACAAGGGATGCTTGTAGCAGTTTAAAAGTAAAAAAGTTTATCAGTATAGGGATAAGCTATGAGTACTTTTGCCAGTGTATATTTGTAAAGAGTAGAAAAGGTTTTTACCATTTCTGGCAATTATACGGGTGTTCAAATCTTAAAACACCAAATAGACATCTTTCACAAAGTGTCCAATTTGCAGAAGCCACACTTGTGGCGAAATATGCAAACAGGAAGCTTTGATAACGTATGCATTGTCCTTCAGTATGTGTGGATTTTGCAAACTAGACACTTTGTGAGAGGTGTCTATTTGGTGTTTTAAGATCTTAACACCTGTATGATTGCCAGAAATGGTTAAAACCTTTTCTACGCTTTACAAATGTACACTGGCAAAAGTACTCATAGCTTAAACAGCTCGACCTGAGCTACTAAGCATTGATATTGCATTGTCCTCAGCTGACTGCCTTTTGGCAGAATCTGGCGAACACTGACAGTCAGGCTCAAAAGAAAGCCATGTCTGGTGTGGGCCAATTAGTTTGAATGACAATGCATACGTTATCAAAGCTTCCTGTTTGCATATTTCGCTACGAGTACAGGGATAGTCTAAAGTCCAGCCTACCCAGTGTACTTAATACCAGTCAACCTATTTGCAGGTGTGCAATTATTCAGTCTTAATAACAAGTACTGCCATCCAGCCTGACGTATGCCGGTGTCAAGGCATATGAACAAGGTTGTGTACCAGCATATTTCAGTTCCTCATAAAGCTCCCAGCATGAGGAATTAAATGTCAGCCGTTGTGCTGAACAATGGGCAGTAGGTACACCCAGCAAACACGTCGGGGAGCTATGCCACATAAACCTCGAAAACCTGTGCAGAAGTGTAAATGTGTTCTGTTTGCCTAGTGTCTAGAGCAGAGGTTTATAACTTGTTTTTAAAAATCGCGAATTTTCCAGGGCCAAAAATGAATCACGCCCACCGCTCAAGTTAGGAATGAACCCTCCCCCGCAGGTACACATAACATTGACCATGGGCTATAACAGTATTTATGTGTGTATGCCAAATGACAGTGTATTTTAACATAGGACAAATATCTATTCAATCGTTTTCAATGGAATGCAATCGATTCTTGATTAATCTTTACGGGTCATAAAAAAACGTATTGCCGAGCCTGACCTGTGACTAGCAGGCCATATGTTTTGCACCTTAGGCCGAGTGACATATGTCAAAGCCACAGAGAAGGGTTTGCAGTCACTTCACGTGGGTTGATCACCGCTCCAGTCACCTTTATCATGGAACCGCAATCGCCATCACCCCTGCTTCGGATGAGGGCTGGCGCGGCGCGCGCGCGCCCGCATTCGCGCGCCGGCTTTGCCCCGTCGCGTCGCCCCACCCCGTCACTTGTCTCGTCGCAGAAACAAAGCCATGGACGAGACGAGCGGCAGGGACTCGGTCGAGTCCTGTGGCCAGGAGGACAGCATCCTGTCGTTTAAGAACGAGACCAAGAAGGTGCTCGAGACGTTCCTGCGTCGCAGCCTCAGCATGCCCGAGGAGACTGCGGTCGGACGCGTCGGCGGCTGCTATCACACGGACTACGATCACCGGCGCCGGCGCCAGCGCCAGCAGAGCAATGGGTTAATTGCCAAATCAGGTGGGTGACGCCGGGGGTCTGTGCTCTTACCCACCCCTCCTGTGTGGGACCCAAAATCCGGAAAACTTTTCCAGACATTGTGTCAAGGGGCCTGATGAAAGCAATTGCAGTTATCAGCAAAACGTCATACGCTGTTGTAAATGTTGTGGGTTTGCTAACAGAACAGTTTTCTGAAGCAGTAAATAATTGACACATTCTATTGTGATAAAAATAAACCTTATTGCTTCGCGTTGATGACACCTTTTATTGACCCAATCCAATAGTGCTTTATTATAGACAATATTGGTCGTGAAAACATTCGCGTTATACGTCTCCCAGTTGAGCTCTTTCAGCTTAGAAACGTCCGTGCATTATTTGCTGTCACCCGTGGAAAACTGGCAGAGACTGGAATAAAATTTGACTTCAAATTCAGCCAAGAGTGGCTTGCCCTCTTCAGGTGAGGGGAGAGCAGTTGCCCTTAGTGGAGGAGTTTGAATATCTTGGGGTCTTGTTCACGAGTGATGGTAAAGCGGGAACGTGAGGTTGGCCAGCGGATTGCAGCAGCGTCTGCAGTGATGCGGGCACTGTACCGGCCCGTGGTAGTGCAGCGGGAGCTTGGTCCTAGGACAAAGCTCTCGGTTTACAGGTCAATCTATGTCCCTATCCTCACCTATGGTCACGAACTTTGGGTAATGACCGAAAGAACAAGATCGCGGATACAAGCGGCAGAGATGAGGTTTCTCCGCAGGGTTGCTGGGCTCACTCTCCGTGACAAGGTGAGGAGCACAGCAATCCGGGAGAGCCTAGAGTAGAGTCGCGGCTCCTCCGGATTGAGAGGAGCCAATTAAGGTGGTACGGGCATCTGGTAAGGATGCCCTCTGGAAGGCTCCCTCGGGAAGTCTACCAGGCACGGCCCACTGGGCGGAGACCTAGAGGCCGACCCAGGACACGCTGGAGAGATTACATCCTTCGGCCAGCCTGGGAACGCCTGGGAATCCCCCAGGAAGAGCTGGAATCTGTTGCTGAGGAAAGGGATGTCTGGTCCCAGTCTCCTTGGACTGCTGCCACCGCGACCCTCACCTAGACAAGCGGTGTAAAAAATGGATGGAATGGAAATGGAATGGATTCAAATTCAGTGTCGCTTGCAAGTACGTGTTAACATAAGGAAGGTTGTCATGGCAGTATGTAGCTCATTCCACAAAAATACTCTCATATGGGGAATTGTGCACAGTGGGTGAGTTGGGATGTAAACTGGAATGAAACATGATGCATGTTGTGTAATTTAGCTCGAGCAAGACACTGAATTGGCACATATGAGGTCTTGGGTTTTCAAGTCTGGCAATTGTGGAAAAATTGAGAGAACTTTAGAATGGATTATTTTTTTTTTTTAAAGATGTTTGTAACAAGAAAAAGTACATTCTGGAAATGCATCCACATACCTACACTGATTGCCCATTGTTGTATTTTTTTTTTAAATCTGTAAACTGGTTAAAAAAACTGGTTTTGTCAAATTATTTATATTCTGTACCTGATTATTGTGCAAAATAAAAAAAACTTCAAATCGATTTCCTGCTCAGGGCGGCGCGGTGGCCCAGTGGTTAGCGCTGTCGCCTCACAGCAAGAAGGTCCTGGGTTCGAATCTCTCGGCTCGGGTGCCTTTCTGTGTGGAGTTTGCGATGGACTGGCGTCCCATCGTCGGTATATCCTTGCCTTGCACCCTGTGTCTGCCGGGATAGGCTCCGGCTTCACCGTGACCCTGTATAGAACTAAGCGGTTTTAGACAATGAGATGAGATGAGATTTCCTGCTCAAAAGGCGTGTGACCGCGTGCACGCATTTACAGTCTGTTTATGCTAAAACTCCACATTCATATGGTGAGTATATCCATAAGGTGAAGAGCCTTATTAGCCTCCTCTGCACACAGCGACGAACTATTAACCTGAGTGATGAAAGTGACTAACTAGCACCCTCTTTATCACCGTAATAAAGGGTTAAGCTGATCTCTCACTGGTATTTAACCTCTTTCACTTGCTTTAATTCGAAGGCTTTCGTGACCAATGTTATCAATGAAATCCATTGTTTGGGTCAGGTCACGTAGAAAATAATAAATTATAAAATAGTCTCGTTTAACCCTCCACCACGCGACACGGCCGATCAGCAAGGGGTTGTCACGTTGAACAGAAGACGCGCCAGCATTATGATGATATCGATCTTATCACTGCGAGTTTTGTATGAATAGCCACATCACAAGTGTTCGGCCGCTTGACGATTCAATTCGTCGTTTTAATCGCTGAATGCATACGGCACAGATGAATATTTACAAATGCAAGGTCCCGGGTGCGTGAACGCGTGTGCGTTGACGAGGAAGATATTTTGCGCGGTCTCTCTTTCGCGCCCACCGAGGATGGAGGTCGTCGCGTCATGCTGCCGAGCAACAGACGCAGAGCGTGCCCTCGGGATAAGGCACACGCGTTGCGTCCCGCACTCGAGTCATCGAGCAACGGCGATTTCTGATTGATTTTGTGGCACAACGCGGACGTTCCGTTGCAGGTCGCGCTCATCGCGTCGTCAGAAACCGCCCAGTCCTGTACAGGGTCCCGCGGTGAGCCGGAGCCCATCCCGGCAGACACAGGGCACAAGGCAGGGATATACCCACGATGGGGCGCCATCCCATCACCGCGCACTGCGGGCAATTTAGTCTGCGAGCCTATTAACCTATGCAGCGGCATGTTTTTTTTGGACTGTGGGAGGAAACCGGAGTGCCCGGCGAAAACCCACGCGGACACGGGGAGAGAACTCGCAAACTCCACACAGAAAGGCACCCGAGCCGAGATTCGAACCCGGGTACTTCTTGCTGTGAGGCGACAGCGCTACCCTCCGGAACCACCGTGCCGCATGTGTTTATTTTACTTAACCTGCATGATGGATGCCTTGGGGTGAATTTCTCCTCCAGATGGGACGTCACCGTTAGATTGTGCATGGATTTGATGACGAATCCGTATCGGCTCAACAATACTGTTTTGCAGCATTGTATTATATGGTTCGTTGCCTAGTGAACCTCAAATCTCTTTTAGGCCATAAACCATATAGGTTTCAAGTAAATGGAGTTAGTTGACATGTAGTGCTTATATCTCAACTCATCTCATTATCTGAAACCGCTTAATCCTATATAGGGTCACGGTGAGCGGGAGCCTATCCCGGAAACACAGGGCGTAAGGCAGGAATACACCCGACGACGGGACGCCAGTCCATCGCCGGGCATTGCGGGACAATTTTAGTCCGCGAGCCAATCAACCTATCCAGAAGCATGCTTTTGGACTCTGGGAGGAAACCGGAGTGCCCGGCGAAAGCCCACGCGGACACGGGGAGAGCATGCAAACTCCACACAGAAAGGCACCCGAGCCGAGAGATTCGAATCCGGGACCTTCTTGCTGTGAGGCGTCAGCGCTAACCACTGGGCCACCGCGCCGCCCCTAGTGCTTATATCGACAGTCAATTTCACGCTACCTCTGGTTGCTTAGCAATAGAGCGTTTAAGGGCTCTTATCGAGCGTCATGTAGTGCATTCTTAATCATTATTGCAGTCACTACTGTACTTTGTGATCTAAATATGACACCGGTCATCACCGAAACCGGATATGATGAGTGAAGACCTCTCCACGCCATCGCCACACCTCACAGTCTCACGATATCACGCAGGCAGTGCAAGAGCTGATCTCATCTCAGACAAGTTAGGGACCCTCGCATGGAGTGCTGTCTCGACAGTGGTTGACAACGGCAGCCAGTGGATGAGACAATAGTGGCAGCCAAAGAAGGAAATCACGTCCGGGTAGGCAACTACCGTGGAAATGTGACCTTCACTTACCAATGTGGGCGGCACGGTGGCCCAGTGGGTAGCGCTGTCGCCTCACAGCAAGAAGGTCCCGGGTTCGAATCTCGGCTCGGGTGCCTTTCTGTGTGGCGTTTGCATGTTCTCTCCGTGTCCGCGTGGGTTTTCGCCGGGCACTCCGGTTTCCTCCCACAGTCCAAAAAACATGCTGCCGCATAGATGAATTGGCTCGCAGACTAAATTGCCCGCAGTGCCCAGTGATGGACTGGCGTCCTATCATGGGTATATCACTGCCTTGCACCCTGTGTCTCTGGGATAGACTCTGGGCTCACCGTGACCCTGTACAGGACTAAGCAGTTTCTGACAATGAGATGAGATGAGACTTACCAATGTGCAGAGTCATGTTACCACAGATCATAACGCACCCTTAGGGGGGGGTGCTTAGGGTTCAGTGTTTGACGCTCACAGCAACATCTTTGGCTTCTTATTTTTTGTTATTGACCCAGTTCTCGATGTTCAGTGATCGGTTCAGAGCAGGCAGGCGATGATTGCAGGTGAAACGCAAGAGTTATTTATTGATACACTTTTGCATCGTTTGGCGGGGAGCAGTGGCCCAGTGGTTTCATGCCGAGTGCTCTGTAATCAGAAACGCGAGCTTGATTCCTGGCTCATTGTAGTTTCACGGCAGGGTCCGATGATGCTGTATGTCAGACAAATTGTTGTCACTTGCAGGTAATTTTTCGAATCCGCTAAATTCGGACCAAGGTGCTGGCACGCAATGGCCTGTACTTTTCCGACGGTGTCACGGGATGTCAAATGACGATACGTGGTCTTTTTGCCTTTAACACACGCCCGCGGCGTTAACCGGGGTAGCCTGCCGGATTCGAACCGCGAATCCCTCCAAGGAGACGGTGAAAGCGCTCGCGCCGAGCCGAATCGCCGCCGTGACTACTGCAGCAGCACGGTGTGCGCGCACAGCGCCGTGCGCGTCGGTTTTTTAATCAAGGAACGTGTTGCCGACGCCAACGGCGATGCAGGCAGAGGGAGCGGTTCGGCACCGCATTTAAGTTATAGGGGTGGGAGAACATAAAAAGCTCAAGGAAGTAGGACCTCCATGCCAAGGCTGCATCAACGTAATTGTTGCAAGCAATAACATGGTAGTCTTATATACAGGATTGTGTGGGGTTGTTAGCTAATCTGTAATGCCTCTTCTAATACGCAAAACAATACCATACATCATTTAGCCCAGCTAAATTACTGTGCTGTAGTAAAGCATAACCATTTTTTTGTAATAAGTTATAATTTTCTATTTTTATTTTTCAAAATCACTATTATAACATACCAATGTGGCGGTGGATTAAAATTCATGGATTTTACGACTTTCAAAACTGTGTGAGAATTTAACGTTTTCACCCATTTCATTTTTTAAAATAATTTTTTAGTTTGTTTTTTTTTACAGGAAAGTGATTCGCAAAAAATTAAAATGTTTCAACAATAAAGAGTGTCTTTGGCTGAAAATTAAACATGGACATTTAAAATAAAGCATTTTTTGTTTGTTGCATCATGCAGTGCATTAAATGGTAATTTTAAGCCAGTCCGGTCATTCCCAACGCAGAACCGCTCAGGACACCTAAGCCACTCAGTCGACATGAAGACAAAGATCTCCCATATAGCCTTCAACAGACTGCAAGGTCAAGTGCTCAAGTGCTGTTAGAAGCAACCAACCCGGGTGATAACCATGTCTCTCCCTCTACACGTTTGATTCTGTTTACTGCACGAGTAGCCTCTCAGTCTCGTGGAGCAGACCTCGTTCTGAGTCGTCCATCCTGGCACCATGGAGGCTCCAGTCGGTCAGTGCTGCGGTTTTGCGCCGTTACTCTGTTAAGACATCGATGAGGAAGAAGAAACAATAACAAATTACATTTCATTCATTAGAATCAAAAGTCTTATTTGTTAGCAGTTGCAGTGAGAAATAAAATTACAACCACTGCATTGCTATATACATGCAATTTAACAAAATATTAAGCAGAAAAGAATCCTCCCCGTAGAGGTTATAAAACTTTAATTCGAAGGCTTTTGTGACCAATGTTATTAATCAAATCCATTTTTCTGGGTCAAGTCACACAAAAACGTGTCGTTTAACCCTCGACCACCCGACACGGCCAATTAGTAAAGCTTGCCACGTGAACAGAATGTGCCAACTCCTTCACTATCTCAGTACACCGGTGGGTGGGAGAGCGAACTCAGTGTTTATAATGAGATACGTTTCACTGACAATTGCAACCAGCATCATCAGGCACCCACGCCAAACCTGGGCGAGCAGCTGGTCTGGCGTGGGTGCTTGATGATGCTGGTAGCAATTATCAGCGAAACATCGTGTATCTCATTCTAAATACTGTGGGTTCGCTCTCCACACACCGGTGTGCTGAGATAGTAAAGGAATTGGCACGTGCTGTTCACGTGACAAGCCTTACTAATTGGCCGTGTCGGGTAGTGAAGGGTTAAACGACACAATTTTTTGCGTGGCCTGACCCAGAAAAATGGGATTTCATCGAAATATTAAGCAATTAAATTGTTATATATTAATCACAGTATCCTTCATAATGCCAGAGGCGCAAACTTATTGTAGACTGAGCACCTTCTGACGGTAAAGGTAATCGCAAGTAGATTATCTGTACACCCTGCGCATGCATATTACTGTTATACACGTACAGCCCTCTTTCAAGCTACCCTCAAAGGGCCTCCTCACACCGCGCGGAGAGTAGGGGTTATTTAACCACACTTCACCATTCTAGCTCGTGCAGGGCGAAGGCTGGTAGAATAAACGTG
>JAZEWT010000012.1:9713177-9723249 GCA_036362905.1 Mordacia mordax
TACGATTCGAATAATTGTGCTGTTCATGGTGGAACTGCAATCGTAATGACCGTGCCGAATATGCTTAAGAAATTTGGTAAAAATGATTCTGCTTTTGAAAGACATTACACAGCTAGGCCATTTCAACATAAAAAAATATACAATTGTAAAACCAGTGCATCTTTCACATGATTGTTTTCCAGCAGTTACTTGTTTAAGTAGGGTAAAGTCTGGACTCGACTTACCTTTGCATTGTCAGTAGGTCATTGCGTACATAAACAATCCTGATTTGGTTGCCTGGCTATGGAGGCGCGAGCCTCGGCTGAATGTGGTTCAATGTGGTGGTGTTGCCTGAAGCAGTGATATTGCTTGCGTCCTCCCGTAGTGTCCGGCGCAGTCACAAGAGAAAAGAACCTTTCGAAGTGTCGCTCGCTACTGCGAGCACTTTTCCCGCGAAGGCCGTCATCTGTGGGGTGAAAGAGACAGACGGGGGGAGTCCGTCATCACCCGCCTCCGAGGAGACCCCCACGTTCAGTGTCAGAAGTAAGAGCAAGCAAAAGAAGAAAAAGCAAGGGTAAGGCTGGTTCGTCGGTCGGTTTTTATATCAGCTGGGAAGATCCGTCGAGGTATGCGGCGCTCTTGTGCCGTTGTTCAGCGGAGAGGGGTGAGCAAGCTACAAAATCTCAGAGCACGGGGAGCAATTTAGTCGGGACGACAACCTTTAGGTAGCTCGTATTTGGACGGTGGGATGAAACCAGGGCACCTGGCAAAAAAAAAAAACCCACGCGGACACAGGGAGAACAAGCAGATTCCGCAGAGAGAAGCACCTTATTCAGGAGCTGAACCCAAGCACTTCTTGCTGTAAGTTGGCAGCGCTAGTCCACTGTACCACCGTGCCTCCACGGAGCAGGCCGGAAGTTGAATCGTGGTTATTCTTATATTAATATACACTGGCATATTAACCGCTCTATGGGTGATCTTGTTCCAAGCATGTCACACGTTCTTCTGACGTCTCTTGTTGATGACGTTTTCTGCTTACATGACTTGCTCTGACTTGCATGTCTTGCTGGTAATATCGCTAAATACATTCTAAGTAAAGCTGAAATAAAACCTAAAACCTTGGTGCTGTGTAGGTAAAATGTTCCGCTTATGAAGGATTCAAACCCTTGTACCCTCAGTGTGGACATACATGTATATAAAACACTTGCTGCGCTTTACAAATGTATATACAGGTTATTGTATTAAAGTAATGCTATCATGGTGCATTGTATGAGGATAGAGTGTTTTGCCTTTGCACGCATGTATTTTCTGTTTGCATTCTGGTGATTTCCCACGTATATAAACGACTCATCATTATCAACAGCTGCTTAGGGCAGCACTGTGGCCCAGTGGGTAGCGCTGTCGCCTCACAGCAAGAAGGTCCGGGTTCGAATCTCGGCTCGGGTGCCTTTCTATGTGGAGTTTGCATGTTCTCTCCCCGTGTCCGCGTGGGTTTTCGCCGGGCACTCCAGTTTCCTCCCACAGTCTAAAAAACATGCTGCTACATAGGTTAATTGGCTTACAGACTAAATTGCCCGCAGTGCCTGGTGATGGACTGGCGTCCTATCATGGGTATATCTTTGCCTTGCGCACTGTGTTTGCCGGGATAGACTCCGGCTCACCGCGACCCTGTACAGGACTAAGCGGTTTATGACAGTGAGATGAGATACCTGCTTAATCCTGCACAGTGTGGGGAGTGGAATTAATTGAATGAAAACATCTAAAACTAATGACACCATAAAGCAGAAGGACCTTCCTGCAAAAATAATCTGACGGGCTCAATGTGACTCACCTGGATAAATGAGTAAATTATTAACATGTGCTGCAGAGTTCTCATCTCATTGTTAGAAACCGCTTAGTTCTGTACAGGGTCACGGTGATCCGGAGTCTAGCAGATACAGGGTGCAAGGCAGGGATTTACCCATGATGGGACGCCAGTACATCACCGGGCAGTGCGGGCAACTTAGTTTGCAAGCCAATTAACCTATGCAGCAGCGTGTTTTTTTGGACTGTGGGATGAAACCGGAGTGCCCGTCGAAAACCCACCGGACACGGGCAGAGAACATGCAAAACTTAACACAGAGAGGCACCCGAGCCGAGATTCGAACCCGGGACCTTCTTGCTGTGAGGCTACAGCGCTGCCAGCTGGGCCACCGTGCCGCAGTTGGGACAGGCAACGTCAGTGAGCCGTATGTGTGCCATGGTTTCGTTTTCACAGGCTCCAGTTCTTCTCATTGAAACGGAAATCAAAAGAGGACAGAGGCTCCCCTGCGTCTGACAAAGCTTCCAGGCGGCCTTCCACTCTGCCGCTTGAAAACATCAGCCAGCCGTCAAAGAGAAAAGAACCCAGCATTGGTAAGTCCTCAGTCGCCGCTCTTGTCAGGAAACTACTGCCACCAATAACGGGTGTTGTTCATGGGCATGCTTTAACCGTGCCTGGAACCACTGGTAAGAGAGGACTTTTCGTCATGGGTTAGGGATAGGGTTAGGTCCCACTGATTGTCTACAGCAGTGGTTCTTCACCTTGTTGGAGGTACTGAACCCCACCAGTTTCATATGCGCGTTCACCGAACCCTTCTTTATTGGAAAAATAAAATGTGATCACCTGCAGCCAGTGATGGACAAGCGGGGCGTGTCATCACGAATCATATGAGTGAGGTGTGTGTCTTGACCTCCACCGAACCCCTGAGACTGACTCACCGAACCCCTGGGGTTCGATCGAACCCAGGTTAAGAACCACTGGTCTACAGCGAAGAAACGTTGCTAATATGTTCTATTTAGAACGAGAGGTGCAGGGAAGCACCTATTGATAGACGGAGAATATCATCTCATCTCAATGTCAGAAACCGCTTAGTCCTGTACAGGGTCGCGGTGAGCCGGAGCCTATCACCCGCAAACACAGGGCACAAGACAGGGATATACCCACGATGGGACGCCAGTCCATCACCGGGCACTGCAGGCAATTTAGTCTGCAAGCCAATTAACCTATGCAGCAGCATGTTTTTTGGACTCTGGGAGGAAACCGAAGTGCCCGGCGAAAACCCACGGGGACACGGGGAGAGAACATGCAAACTCCCACACAGAAAGGCACCTGAGCCGAGATTCGAACCCGGGAGCTCCTTGCTGTGAGGTGACAGCGCTACCCATTGGGCCCCCGTGCCGCCCACAGAGATAATGTATGTTTTTTTTTTAATGAAAAGCTTCTGGACCAAATGATGTTTGGGATTATCCATTAGAAATCGACAAATGTAGTCGACGTTCACGTTTGTTTTGTCTTATCTCGGTTAGCATTCAAAGAGACTGGGAAGAGTTTCATTTGCAAGGGTCACCCCGGGGTATTGGTCTGTCAGTAGAAGGCGATGATTGCTGTTCTGTGTATAATACCAATTGAACAATTTGCTGTGTAGCTTTTGAATTTGACAAATTTGGGCCCTGACATCAGCACACAATGGCCTACTCTGGCGAATGATGTCTGAAGATCTTTAACATCCACTTTGAAGCGGTCGGTACGTAATACTATTGTCGCGGTTATTACGCATTGTAATAGTAACCAGGGCGGCCGCTGGATTCGAACCGTGCACCTCTGCATAATCGCCAGATACGGTAAAACCTATTGTAATCTTATATTTGTATACTGGCAAAAGAGTACCCATAGCGTTAACAGCCCCACCTAAGCTATAAAGCATTGATACTGCATTGTCCGGAGCTGACTGCCTTTTGGCAGCGACTGACACCGGCAAATAGGCTCAAAAGAAAGCCACTGCCCGGTGAAGGTCGGTCAGTTGAAGGACAATGCATAGGTTATCAAAGCTACCTGTTTGCATACTTTGCCACTAGTATGTGTGGCTTTTGCAAACTGGACACATTGTAAAATGTGTCTATTTTGGTGTTTGGGATTTTAACACCTGCATAATTGCCTGGCAATTATGCAGGTGTTAAGATCTTAACACCTGCATAATCGCCAGATACGGTAAAACCTATTGTAATCTTATATTTGTATACTGGCAAAAAAGTACCCATAGCACTATCGTTGGTCGACCACCGTCCACATTTCACATGATCTCTGTTCTCTGCCATGACGGAGACGCCGCTAAACGCGTGCGCCTTTAACCTCGGTCTATCTCCGTGTGTGCGCGATCAGGCAAGCACGATGCGGAGGTCGCACAGAGCGAGGAATCCTACGAGAAGGTGGCGCGGCGGCTGGAGCGTCTGGCAAATCAGCACCAGCAGCGCTCGGCGCAGTCCCCGGAAGCGGACTCGCCCTCGGCGTCACGCAAGGGGGAGCCCATAATCGCCGAGTCGGAAACTTTCAACGACGGGTGGCGGGGCAAGCCGGAGCCCTTGCCACCGTGCGCCACCCCTGAGGCCAAGAGGGGGCTTAAAGAGCGAACGTCACCCGGGAAGCATTGGCCCTGGCCGCACGATAAACGCAAGCCACAAATTTGGTTGGATGAGCAAATTGAGGTCGCTAAAGGTGGTTTCACGAGACCCAACAAGAGTCGCACGCCATCGCCGCAGAGGGCGCAGTCGTTAGTGCTCAGGCGTTCCACGCGGGTCAAACTGGATGACAAGGCACCTGCCCCAGGTCAGAGTTTGTGTTGCTGTGTGCACGGCCAAATGACTGATCCGACATCAACTGTTTAACGTTGTAGATTGATCGAACAACATATCGGTATGCTGCAGTAAAGGGAACATAACTAAAGAAAATTCGGTTTGCTCCGGTGCTAACTTTTTCTTCTCCGGCTGTGTCAGGTGGATGAGGGTGTACGATACACACTGGTGTTATAGTCACGCGGCAATCCGACCAAACAAATTAATTATGTACCCGTGTTTGCATACGTACATGGCTTTGAGGCTCTCACCGCGTGATTGATAACCCTTGGTGCCACTGTGGAGGGGTTGCCAGCTCCTCACACACCGACCGACCGCCACGCTCACTCCCCATTCACACTCGCTTACAGCCTCACCAGCTCCAGCCACACCACACTCACGCGTACTCACGCCAGCCCCCAACCCGCCGTTCTCGCCCCCACACACGGGCTGCCTCACCCTCGCGCAGCGCGGTATGCCGCGCTCGACACCGCGCGCTCGGCCGCTGGGCACCACGCCGCACCGACCGCGTAGCACTCGCTCGATGCACGCCGCACCACGCTGCGCCGTGCACTGCGCTGTGAGCCACAACCACGACAGGTCACCCTCAGTCCCTGCCAAATCCCCATGTGATTCTGGGCCCCCTCTTGCATACCTCGCCCCACCACGGCCACCACAACCCCCGCCTCTGTGTTGCTGGGGCATCCGTCCAGCACCACTCACGGCCCCGTGTCGACAAGGCCTTCCTCTCCCCGTTCATCTCCCTGACTGCCGTGGCATCTCCGTCAACCCACGGCACCTGGGTCTGTCCCGTGACCTCCTGTCCACGGGCCTTCTGTGCTTTCCGTGGCCTCAAAGTGCACCTGGCCTGGCACAGGCACCGTGGGGACATCGCTGCCACTTGGCACCAAATGCCGGTCGATGGCTTTGTGTGGAAAGCTGCGGCACAGCAATTGACGTGCTGCACTGCCAACCCAGTGACCTGAGTTCGATTCCTGATCACTACCAACACCACTGAGTAATATCTAAACCAGCCCGGGTCCCCGCCTAGGTGAACTCCGCATTAGAGAGACAAAGGCGGTCGGGCACGGTGTCGGCCACCCACCCTCTCATGTGCCATAGCAGCCTTCATGGGTGTTCCCCAACGGACTTATCGACAAAATTCTGTTCAGGCTGCACAAGGGATCATCGCCTTCGCGGCTTTGTGTGTTGACACGCGTCCTCCGTTCACTGACGACTGATGCGTCACACCTTGCAGTTGCCCCGGTGAACAAGGAGGCGCTGATCGAGGAACTTGTGCAGCTGCTCATCTCAAACGGCGACAACATCGACTTGAAGGCGCGTACGCACAGGTTGCGCGCACGCGCGCGCACCTCCCCTGCGCGAGAATGCATGGGATGTTCCCGCGTTCCACCCCCTTCTGCCAGCTTCGTGTTTCTAAAAAAAAAAAAAATGCTCACTCGTGAAGAGGGACAGGCGTAGATTCTTCATCGTACAACTGATTTTAATGTGGAGCCAGAGATTGAAAGTGAGCCAGTGCGTTATGATACACTCGTAAGATAATCGCGGAAGCGTTCGGTACAGTACAGGTGGGAAGGGGGTGGCACGGTGGCTCAGTGGGTAGCGCTGTCGCCTCAGAGCAAGAAGGTCCCGGGTTCGAATCTTGGCTCGGGTGCCTTTCTGTGTAGGAGTTTGCATGTTCTCTCCCCGTGTCCGCGTGGGTTTTCGTCGGGTACTCCGGTTTCCTCCCACAGTCCAAAAAACATGCTGCTGCATAGGTTAATTGGCTTGCAGACTAAATTGCCCTCAGTGCCCGGTAATGAACTGGCGTCCCATCGTTAGTATATGCCTGCCTTGCGCCCTGTGTCTGCCGGGATAGACTCCAGCTCGACAGTGAATGAATGAGACATTCATTCACTGTCAAAGATATTCATTCGACAAGAGAACGACTCAGAGGCACGAAGAACGCACAGAGAGGCGGAGGAGGAGGCAGCCAGGCGGTTTGCCGGCACCACATTGCCACCCACTGCTTCCTATACATTAGGATGTCATCGGACCGTTAATTAATGAGTATTTTTTTTTTTTAAGTTGTGGGAGGAAACCGGAGAGCCCGGAGGATACCCACGCAGAACAGGGGGAGAGTACACAAACTCCACACAGAAATGCGCCCAAGGCGGGGATCGAACCTGCTCGGGCAAGACCATTGCCATTTCTGTGATGCGCAGGCGTCATCGCTGCGCCACCCTGTTAAGTAGTTTTCTGTCAAACTACGATCCGTATCTCAAAGAGTATGGGAGCTTGGCTACAACATCTGGTCAGTCACCAGCATTGGTTCAAGTTAGCGTGACTGCTGATGAAACCGTGATTGTTCAAACTGGCGATTCATTTCACCGCTTCAAATGAACAGGGTCCTAGTTAGCATCAGTTTATTGCAATGCGTGCTTTACAGAGCTGCTGAAATGCCGAAATGCTACAGCGCAGAAACATCTGGAGAGCCAGAAGCATATGGTGCGGAAAATTGTATAAGGTTCAAGGGCGTTGGTGGAAAAATTGGGCAGTGAATGTGGGTTAACAGGAATAATTTACCCGTCGAGAAAAACCAGTTTCATAACGTGGCTAGGATATACACCGTTTCAAATGTATGAATGCGCACGCAGGCGCGTGGGTGGCTGGGATGGTTGTGTGGGGAGCAGTGGCGCAGCGGTTAGCACGCCGGTCCTCAAACCCAGTGACCCGAGTTCGACTCCTGCTCGCGGCCAACACCGGTGACGATTTTCTGAACCGGTCCTCGGCCTCCCCTAGGTAGACTCCTCCTCAAATGAGTACCTAGTGCAGTGTGTAAACATTGGCACTAAGGAGACAAAGGCGGCCGGGCGTGGCGCTGGTCACCCACCACCTCCTGTGCCGTGTCGACCTTCATAAGTGCTCGCTACTGGCACTTGCCCCTACAGTGTGTTAACGCTATACAGGGGCTGTTTGTCTGTCTATTGAGCCGTCTGTGTGAGCCTCATATTACATTTACTGTAGTACCGCGTGCATGTGCTTAGAGTATGTGTGTGTGTAACCATTTCACCAATTAAGGTGTCCCTATACAGCTTGTTAAGAGTGAGCCATGCTGACCAATGAAACAGTCCAGAAACTTGCTATTATTAGCCAGAATGTGATGAGAATTAAAAAAATGAGGCAAGCTCACGGTTGTCTCGGAGTTATTGGCAGGGAATGCAGTACGAATAGTTTTAACAACCAGGAAAGTCACAGAACAATACATTTAATTTTGCCGGTTGCTGGTGATAAGCCTGAAATTCAACACACTGGAGGTACAGGAATTATTTTTGGATCACACAGATTTGTAAAACATTGTTCCCATGGGCATTGAGGAATCCTGTCTTATCGCATGTTGGTTCTATGTGCCACGAAGAAGGGAAGAAAGGCCATTGTTCGAACCGCACTCGTTATATATCTTCTCTTAATGTCGTGTTGCTGACAACGTGTGTTCAGTTATTTCCTCAAGGTAAAAAACTAAACCCAAAGTAAAATACAAAACGTAAGAGCCATGTGACCGATGGAATCGGTTTTTTTGTGTTAGGGTTAGAGTCACGTTGGACTGCACGGGAACATTTGTGGTTACACGAATGATAGTGAGGGGCGGCGCGGTGGCCCAGTGGTTAGCGCTGTCGCCTTACAGCAAGAAGGTCCCGGGTTCGAATCTCTCAGCTCGGGTGCCTTTCTGTGTGGAGTTTGCATGCTCTCCCCGTGTCCGCGTGAGTTTTCGCCGGGTACTCCGGTTTCCTCCCACAGTCCAAAAGCATGCTCCTGGATAGGTTGATTGGCTCGCAGACTAAAATTGTCCCGCAATGCCCGGCGATGGACTGGCGTCCCGTCGTCGGGTGTATTCCTGCCTTACGCCCTGTGTTTCCGGGATAGGCTCCGGCTCACCGTGACCCTGTATAGGATTAAGCGGTTTCAGACAATGAGATGAGATGAGAGAGAATGATAGTGTCGAGCGCATTATTAACGTTTGTTCCGTTGCATAAGCACATGAACAAACTTTCACGCAAGGAAAGTTGAAGACTGCACAGCAATGTCGTCACGCACGACACTCGGGGGATTTTGGGTGAATGCTGGTAACCTGACCTCAGGAATTCATCGCCGTTGAGATGTATTTGTGCTCGCACTGATCCAGATTACCCTGCAATGTGTGCTCTCGTCCATATTAATGTTGTGCCGGGAATGCACCGCAGCGTTACGAATGAGACCTTGACCTGCTCCACTATCAGTGCGACGAAGGACGCAAGCAGCGCTTTGACGCATTGCACCGGCAAATGAACTAACGTTTAAACTCAACGTCTCTCTGCCCCCGACGATGACCCTTCCAGATCAAGGAGAACCCTCCACTGCGAGAGGCCCTGGACCGCATGTCCTACCCTGCCTTCCGCAGCCTCACCAACGCGTTCATCACCGCCGAGACAACGGACACCACCCCCGGCAGGGAGGCCTCCCACTGGGTGCAGGTTAGCGACGCCGTCACCACCGCCGCCAGCGCCGCCGCCACCCCCGACGCCGCCGACGCCGCCTCGCCAGACGGAACCGCCGACGTCGTCGTCCAGCAGCTGGCACCGAGCGGCAGCGTGTCGCCACAGCAACCCGAGGTGTTGCAGATCGCCTTGGCGATGGACCTGACCAAGAGGGTGGCCGTGATAAACCGGCGTGCGGTGACCAGGATCATGGGTTTTGGAGCTCAGTACCTGGAGGAGAGGTTTTCCCAGTGGATCCTGCAGCAGGGTGGCTGGGTAAGCACGTGCGCTACACACGCACACAAAGATGAAGATCCCCTGTGTAGCATTAACTGGCTTTTGGCGCAAGTGCTTTTTGCGAGTAGCGCCTATGAATGCCGGCATGACACACCGAGGAGAGGGCCAGGACCAGCTCAAATACATCTGTACACACGCATGCATTTACGTATATTTGGAAAGATTTTTTTAAATGTCATGTATTGAGACATCTCTTCCCTACAGTATATAACACATTTAATATATATTGGCCACCTATCCAAGTAATAATCTTTGCAGCAAAATCCATCGTTTTGTTGTACATAACTCCAAAATATGTGCTCCTATCTTTACCGACCCTGCATTGACCACCTTGGAGAAGCATGGTCCAGTGACCGCCATTAGCATTTTCGGCGTGGGGAGACCATTCATCCAGCAGTGACCTGACAATGGGGCTGTTCAAAGGATCATCAAGCCACTTGACACACACTGTGATATAATCGGTACACTTTTGCGACTTACATCGACTATAAATTTACATTGTCGTAGTAACAGCACTCTGGTTAGATACATCGCAACTGGCATTGCACTCCCATGCCTCTTTCTAGTCGGTCACTCGTGGCTTATTATAATTACAGTAAATATAATTGCATTTAGGGCGGCACGGTGGCCCAGTGGTTAGCGCTGACGCCTCA
>JAZEWT010000012.1:9729741-9756540 GCA_036362905.1 Mordacia mordax
TGTGTATTCCTGCCTTACGCCCTATGTTTCCGGGATAGGCTCCGGCTTCACGGTGACCCTATATAGGATTAAGCGGTTTCAGATAATGAGATGAGACGAGATTGTGGACTTGTCTAATGATTTAATAATTGTTTTCATATACGGAGAGTAATTCAAACAATGATGTCAACTCAACTCAATTACAGGTTACATCACCCATAGGCCGGAGGGGCCCGGGGCACCAGGTTATGAGGATGGAAACTGTATCGAAGGTCCCATTTCATTATTTGTACCAGGCCTTTTGCAAGCCACACGAGGTCACTGCTTTGAAAAGTTTGCAAAGCCTGCACCATGCCACACGCTTATGATCCAGCTGCAAAGGCCCACAGAGCGTTACCTTGCGAACACTCTTTTTGACCTTGGAAGCATTTACAATCTTTCTCACACCCCCAGAATGCACCTCTGTCCTCTCACCCTGAATGATCGTTTTGGTGACGACTTTTGTGACAATGTGATCATCGGCACGGCTCTGCAAGAGGGCAGAATTGCGAGGGGACAAGAAATAGGATAGAGCAGAGTAGTCAGTGATAGGGACAACACTGAGTAGAAGGACTAAGGCATACCTATTTAATACATCTTATATATTAATTTTTATATTCATTTCCTTTCTTTACCAGGGACAATCCTGCTTGGCATCGTTTTCTTATAAAAACAATGTTTTTTTCACAAATTTAATTGAAATAGAAGTGAAAGTAAAGCAGAAAACCCAGATAATAAACAAAAAATCTAAATATTACGTTGAGAGATCAGTGCTATACTTACTGCATTGCATCTTAGTAGAATTCCACTGCCTTGCAGGTGTCACAGACATACACGGTTTTGGTGTGAGCCTTCAAACCTACCCCTATTCCAGCAAAATGGACAGCCTTGTAAATAAAATTTTCCCATTTCAAAAGATTTTTGTGGTAAAAATTTTTACTGAATGAAAAATAAAAGGAATCCATAGTTCTGTACTAAAGCTGTGCACATTCGACCAGTTGAAACAATGCATCCAAAACACAAATTTAATACAACAAAGGCCACTGCATTCAGTGCAGTGAATGCATGACTCCAGAAACAAAAAGACAAACTTAAAACCAACAGCCAATAAAAATCACTTGGCCAATATACTCAAACTCTCTAAAAAGGTGGAACGTTCAACAAGCCTCTAAAATCTGCTCCAGCAGCTCTAGACATAGAATGCACGCTTCAGCAAGGGAGGTGCTTTATACCGTGAGGGACTCCTCGAGGCCTGGGTTCAGGCCTGTGGCCTGCATCCTGGTGTGAGCGTCAGGGTCCTTGGCCTGTATGATGACCTCTTCACTCCCCGAACCATCGGGTGCCATGACGCGTCGAATCAGTTTGCGCGTCACCTGGCCATCGCAGTGAGGCCATGTTGTAATTTAGAGCAAGCGTTATGCAGTTTTGCATCTCTGGAATTGTTTATGTTTATAAGGCTACCGCAATGCAGTGTTTTAGTTATAACGCTCTACTGAAAAATCAGAAAACTGGTGATAAGTACATTGTAATGATGAAGTACATTTCCAACCTGAGGAAACACTAAAATACAATATCAACGTGAATAAGTACAAATCAACATCTTTATGGATGAAACACGACAGTGGAACTGATCATGAATCCAAATAAATATAAAAGCACAGTGAATATGTAATGTGTATGTACATAACGAAACTGTGGCAGGCTGGTATTATGAATGCAATGAAAAGAGAGGATGTTACTTTTCGCGTGACGAAGTTTCCCTGTTCGTCGGTAAACTGTTCCACACACACAGGCCCAGTGGGGAGATCCAGTGGCTTGTCACCCTGCGTGATGCAAGAGAGACTTGCGGGGTTGAACAAGCCCACCCAGGCAACAGGCTGCATTTAGCCAAAGTTACCCATTTTGGGGCACTATGAATTACGTAACACAGTAAGCAGAGTTCTAGCCAAATTCTAAAAGCAGCCATTTATGATGATTTAATGTAAGCTCATGCACCACTTGAAAATGCGTAGATGGCAATACATGAATAAAGTAATGCAGGCAGAGAGCTTAAATTTCAGAACAAATAATGGAAGCGGTCATGGTGCAATGTCTGCATTGTGTGGAATGAAAGACAGGACACATACCACACTGGAGAATATGGAATTAAAAATGTTATGCATACGATTAAACAAGCCCACATAAATCTGCAGGTATCTACGACTGGTTATGATAAAGGTGACTTCTTAAATTTATGGTTTCTCTCAAAAGAGTGTGAAGTAAAGTGAGCGGGATTAGGTGGCAAGATCGGAGAGCCACGCTTAGTAAGTAGACATTGCACTGCCTCAAAAAGGTTACGAAAAATATATGCAGTATACCTTAAGCAGCTGTAAATATGAGAGGTTATTTATGAATTAGTACACGATAAAATGAGCATTTGAAATAGGTACAATTTGTGGCTGTCATGACAATTTTTCATTATTGTGGTCTTTGCACTTAAGGAAAGAACTATGGTATACTGTATACAGTATTTTATCAACACATTCTTTAGAATGTATTATATAATGCTGAAAATAAGCAATCTCAATCCAAGGTACAAAAATTAAAACAAGTTCCACAGCGCTGTACGGCATTATATAAACCAGAGCACTTGTGCACCCTTGAGAAAGCAAACAAAGGTTTAAAACGTTCTCTGAACAAGCGTTTAGAATAACTCAAAAGAGAATCAACACAGATCGTGGTTGCACACCTATGCAGGTATAAACATGTATACGAACGCTTCCCGCACCGCGGGATACCTGAACAGTTACACGACGGCGGATCACCCTGGTGGTGACCGTCTGCTCCTCTTCCGAGCCCGAGGCGGAGGCAGAGGCGGACTGGGACGCGCACTTAGACGGGTAATCATGCGTATATGAGGGCGCGTGACCACCCGCGTCGCGTGAGCGTGCGTGTGCCCCCGGGGCGGGGGACGGGAGGACAAGGCAGAGCAGAGTCACGCACGCCACCAGGAGCGGGAGAGAGAGCAGCTGCCTTAGCACCAGCGCGACGAGTGCCCAAAGCATCGCCCTCTTGGTGCCGGCAACGAGACTGACAGCAAACGCCACTGCCACCGTTGCCTCCTCTCAACCCCGAGTCACTCGGGATACGGCTCCCCCACTGCTAAATCTGACCACCGCGCGACGGTCACAGACGGACCTCGCTGCCCCCACCCCCTCGGCGACGGCCAATAACCACAGCGTGAGGATCGTCACTTGCAGGCAGGTGGGGAGGGCTTTACAGAAAAACATCCCTTAAGCATAGCAGCTTGTTTATTTTTAGCTGTTCCCACTCTGCCACAGGCAGCTCAATCAATGTCATGTTGTCCGTTTCATTCCATGGCAGCAATTTATGACAAAGACTGCCATCGAAGAGAGGAATGAAAAATTAACGCAATGGCAATGCCATGCGTCTAACCTGCTTGCATGAAGATATAGGTGCCACAACCCAAAGTGTTTTAATTTTAGGTCACTGAATATAAAATAAAATAAAGTATTATCTATACAATCCTAGGTCGTACAGTTCCAATTGCTAATAAAGCCTCTGAAATAGCCAACACAAATAAGACTTAAATGTCTTAGATATTCACGATTAGCAGAGCATCAAATACATTTTACCCATAGAAATAATGTGTTAAAAAGACTGTTATTCACACTTACGAAACTTACCAGACAACGGCATATCATTACCACCAATACACTACGCAATATTTCTGTTGAGCCCAAGCATATTAACAAAATGTGTTAGTCTTTAAGTTAAGCCAGATTTATTGCAATTGCAATACAACTCAGACCGATTTTTGATATTGAATGCCCTCTAGTTAATGAATATGTATGTTATCGTGTCCAGTGGACTCTATATCGAGACTGCCAAGAGCATAGCCATAAATACGGTTCACTGTGGTTATTAAATTCCCACTTGCAGCTCTATTTTATGTGAACGTTAATGCTAACATGTTACATTCCTCTGTAAGTTTCTGCCACCATGCCACTTAACAGCAATAAGTCTCGCCACTGCAAGAAATAGGCAATAGAGCAGGACATGCAACCATGCACTAATAGCCAAAGAAAGGTGCATTTCGAAGACCACATTTTGAAATATGATTCCTGTCTCCACAGTCTCTAAGGTGTAGTCAATTCAACAGATGCTGTCTCTTCATACAAATCACGCACAATCTGTTTTCCCCACGAGTGTCAAACTGCCAAACCATAGTTGTCGCATGCCACCAGTGGTGAAACAACACAAAGGGGGTTGATCAGATACCAAATGGCCGGGAGGGCATGGTAACCATTTTGCAGAAAAGTGCATTTCCAGAACAAACCCGAGTGCCACTGATACAGAGCTTCACACCGATGAATGACTGCATTTGACAAGGATAGGAACCTCCTCCCACCCGTTGTGAGGCTGTGACAAAAGTATGTGCATGGCTGGACACACATCACACACTGCCTTCATCATTATTACTATTGTGCTTGTTTACTCGGAAAAGCCTTGCCGAGTCTCATGCCTCTTTTTCAGGAGGCCGCTGATAAGTTTTTGCCATGGGGATGATATTGTTTTGTGAAATTTCAAATATTGTGATTTGCTGGTAATTCTTTTAGCAATGAGATGTTTGGCCATTACTTGTTACATTGCAAGGTTTTTAGCTATGTAAGGATACTGGAGAACCCAGATTAACCCCATGCAGAACAGGTGGGAAAGATTTTAAATCCATAAAGAAAGGGGGGTGGCACGGTGGCCTAGTGGGTAGCGCTGTCGCCTCATAGTAAGAAGGTCCCAGGTTCGAATCTCGGCTTTGGTACCTTTCTGTGTGGAGTTTGCATGTTCTCCCCGTGTCCGCATGGGTTTTTGCCCGGTACTCTATGTTCCTCCCACAGTCCAAAAAATATGCTGCTGCATAGGTTAATTGGCTTGCAGACTAAATTGCCCTTAGTGCCCAGTCAAGAACTGGCGTCCGATCGTGGGTCTATTCCTGCCTTGCGCCCTGTGTCTGCCGGGATAGGCTCTGGCACATCGCGACCCTGTGCAGGGCTAAGCGATTTCTGACAATGAGATGAGATAAAGAAAGGCAAAGGAAAGCGCTTTTTGCTTCTTGCTGCAAAGCACACGTTTCCACTGCAGCAATACACTGCGTCACCCTGCCTTCCATTGCTGCAGTCCTTTCTGAATTCACCATGGACGAGAATCCAAGTTACGCTGTACCTCTCTGCTGCTGGGAGCCCCGGGTTTCCCGTCCACGGCGCGAAGCCCTCTGCCCGGCCCGTCCGTCTCCAGGTGTTTGTGAGATCCCAGCGGCTTGGTCTGTCCCACCACAAGCTTCTCAGCCTCGTCTCTCCTCCGTACACTGTGAGGTCATACGCAGCAGCAAGGACGTGTCAGGGTTGACTGTTGACTGAGCTGCCGGTGGGAGAGGGTGACCTTAGCCGTAACGCGAGCACCCCCGTTTTCTGTGCTGTCGGCTCTCCGCCCAAGCTCCAGCCCTGGCACGAGACGTTCTCTCGCGTGCCCTCTGTCTATGACCGCCTGCTTCCCTCCCCCTCCTTCTTTCTACAAGATAAATATGCACACTGTGTTTGTACCCTGTCTTGAAATGCGGTCGGATTGAGATGTTATGTAAATAAATATCGCGTCGTATTGTAAAATTATAGTTATGTTAAGTTTATATTAACCAGAGCCTGTGAAAATGTTCACAGAAGTGAGAGATGTTTCCATGAGGCATCCCAAATGAGAAATATGCGGGTTGTTTTTTTAGCATTTTGAAAATTGTCCGATACCATTTATCACTTTTTTATACCTTAGCAGGAAACTGGAGTATCTAAAAAAAACCGATGCCAAATAGGGGGACAACGTGCAAACGTCACAGAACAAGGTACCCCTGAGTGGGAATGGAACCCAGATGGTTCCTCGTGCGAGGTACACATGCTAATACGGCGCTGCGTGACATGTCGATGGTGGGGATCACCTTGTGCCGTCCATGTTGACACTATCCTTGCTGACTGCTGGTATCGCTCCTGTTCTCATGGTCACAGCAGGACTGTCCAACCCTGGTAACACACACACACACACCCTCAGAGCTACAAACGCACACAGATCTCACGAGTGGCTTTATAGACGGCACTTTGTTGGTAAAGATTGCGCCTATTAACAAGTGCCTGTCAACAAGGTGGCAGGGCAAATATTGTGCATTCTGCCTAGGAGATGTGGAATCCTGGTACGCAGCCGGGATTCGAACCCAGGGCGTTGTGTGAAACAGCCAATGCTGCTGCTGTTCAACTAATATGCAGCGATGATGATGGTTAAAGCACCAAAGATCTAGAGAACAAAAATTGCATGTTTCTTTTGCTATAAAGTTTACTGTTGGAAAAAGAATGAGATGTTTTGTATTAAACAATTCCACTGCTGGGCGGCGCGATGGCCCAGTGGTTAGCGCTGTCGCTTCACAGCAAGAAGGTCCCGGGTTCGAATCTCTCGGCTCGGGTGCCTTTCTGTGTGGAGTTTGCATGCTCTCCCCGTGTCCGCGTGGGTTTTCGCCGGGTACTCCGGTTTCCTCCCACAGCCCAAAAGCATGCTCCTGGATAGGTTGATTGGCTCGCAGACTAAAATTGTCCCGCAATGCCCGGCGATGGACTGGCGTCCCGTCGTCGGGTGTATTCCTGCCTTACGCCCTGTGTTTCCGGGATAGGCTCCGGCTCACCGTGACCCTATATAGGATTAAGCGGTTTCAGATAATGAGATGAGATGAGAATTCCACTGCTCGCCTAGTCTATTTTCTGCCTCGCTTTTTCCACTCGACTCCTCTGCTTCACTCTCGACACTGGCTGCTGGTGGCTGCACGCATCAGATTCAACATCTTGTTTTAACCCATCATCGCTGTCCTCACTTATCGACTTCCTCTTACCTCTCCACTACCATATCCCCCTACACCCCCTTGCACTCTGTCCGCTCAGCAACTTCTGGTTGATTGGTCCCACCACACTCTGCTCTCCGAGTTCCAAGGCTTGCTGTTTCACTGCACTGGCCCCATCATGATGGAATGACATCCCAATAGAAATCAGGATGACAGAGTCACTCATATAATTCTGGAAACTGCCTAAATCACATCTTTTAATCCATTATATACATGTCTGACATCTAAAACTGTAACACTTTGATACTTACAAGTGTTGAGCTACCTGTAGTATGTAAGTATTATATATTAATTTTAAATGTTTGTGTGTGTTATGTAAGTCGCTCTGGATAAGGGCATTTGCTAAATAATAATTAATAATAAAGAGTATCCATTGATGAAAAGAAAAGGAAAGGCAAAGTTAAAAAGTAAAATGTAAAACCTGAATCTCCAAGCGAAAGATCATCCTCCGACACGACCATAGGCGCCAAGAAACATCCCGCCGCATTGGCCGTCACCAGTGACACGGGCGATAGAGGTGTCCCATTGATCTCTATAGTGGTGTCTGAGCCCCAGCTCAGTTTGGGTTTGGCGGTCGACCCCCGGAACAAAGGGGAGGGTAACTCGTCAGGTGGGGGGGAGACTCCTTGAGGGGGTTGGCAATGAACGATGAACAAACACAACATAAAACACAAACACGAATGGTAAATTAAATGGTAAAATAAAATGAGGCGTTTACGTAAACGAAACAACTTTGATTAAAAACTAATGCTGAAGTCACGTGCAATGGAAACAAACAATGACAGAAGTTGACACTTGGAAAATGAAACGCGACACTACCAACGCATCATCTAGTGAAGCTAAGGAATGGAATGTAGATTCTTAATCTCCATATCTAGGACTGTGCCAGAGATCGTAATTAAGAGCTGGTCGCGTATTGCGGTGTTGGTTGCTCGCTCACTCGCTCGCGTGCACTCACCGTCCGACTGGTCCGATGCGATCGTCCCCTCGATTTCACTGTAGGAGCGTGCACCTCGTGCAGCCCCCTTCTCCACGAGGCTCACGATGTCGAGCCGGTGGATTCGTGTCAGGGCCTGCTTTAACGTCTCCACTGTGCGGAGAGAAAGCAAAGTCAAGTGAACCCTTCTCTTATATTTATTGGCTCTCGTACACACCTGTTTATAAAAATAAGGTGTATGCAAATATATATTTGTGCCACACTCCACCACAAAGGATATACATGAGATCAAAATTCTTAGGCGTTCAATAAACATAGCCAGTCTTGATTAAGTCAATTCGTGACTGATTAAATTGTCATGGAAGTCTCGTTAGGTTTGTCTTAAAATTAAATTTATTTGTCTTTGCGTGACGAAACTCTGTTTCCCTGGAGGGCGATTGGTGATGTCGGGGTGGCCTGTGGTAATTACTGTTGGCCGTTTCACTCTGTGCACGCGTGCCACCCGCGTGTGCATCTGCAGTGTGCCATTCGTTGCCCGTATACAAACACGCGTTTGTTCTCCCCCTTCTTAAACACTGCAGGATTCAATCATCAAATTCCCACTTTTGCTCTACCATAAACCCTCTTAAACTACTCTCTCACCTTTATCTAGGAAGAATTACAGGTCAAAGGCGTCATGTCAGCAGAAAACATAATCAAAACACGTCAGAAGAACATCTTTAAAGCACTTGGAACAAAATCACCCACGAGGCGGGAACTCTGCTAGGGAGTATAATGGTACAAATCCGCCATGCGCTGCATGATAAAGAACACACCGGTAGCGGCCTGGCCATCGCGCACCGTCCACTGGCGGAGGACCTCATGGCCCTGTTCCGCCACCGAGACGGGGTTCTCCATTCGTATCCGGTTGATTTGATCGTCGTGGAAACCCAGCTCACGGGCCAGCTCTGCACAATCATAACGAGGATCGCCCACAGGTTTAGATTAAACTAACCCCACAAGAATATTTTAAATGACAGGACACGACATTATCTTGAAGATTTGGTCAATTATAAAAAAAACTGGAATGGTTGTGTAGGGATTGTGTTTTTTTTATTTTAGGTGATCACTCGTGTGCACAAGCATCGCATGACCCCTGAGGCGCTCTATTTATCGTCTTTACATCTCATGTGTGCGGACAATGACAATACAAGGCCTATCACTTCAAAATGGCCTCCAAATGATATATAACCACCATAACAAACATCTGCAAGTATCTTGTGTTTTCCACCTGGTAACAATATGGAGTCTTTAATATCACTATGCTCAGTCACTTCCGTCACTTCAAAGGCCTCTTCCTATCGACGAATGTGACTGCTGCAGCATGTGTTATTAAGCACTTGATTGCCAAATGGTTTTAAACGTCTTATTAGGCCCTCGGTACGCAAAAGGTTCCCAGCCTTAATGTAGCTAATTTTGTGACTGGCTTATATTAATTCTAATAAGCCACAAATCTTACATTTGACACAAATATAGTCAGGTGTATGCTTATAACGCTATTCAATTCTGCTAGGTATTGTTTTCTTTGCTGGCCCAACAATAATGCATGGTCAGATGTGCAGACATCTTACCGGGCCAGCTGATGCCCAAATGTCCTGCGATTTCTGATAATCGCAGGCTGGTCCTTTCACTCGAACTGTAAGCAGCTGAAAAAAATCACAAACCATGTTCATCAGTAACTTAATGCAAAAACAACCCTCTCAAGGCAAATACGCTTATTCGGGTATGTAGTAGTATTTTTCCAAAAATGCTGTTCATGAGATCACACAATTACAGTCACGCGAAAAATATACTGCACAGCAGTCATACATGTAGATTATGAGGGATGAATGGATGGGGGAGTCAGGTGCATGGATATTGGAAAGATGAGAGAGGAAATAAGGTCACAGCTCAAGGACAGTGTATAAGAGGATGCAGCAGGCGGAATAACACCACGGCATGCAGGATGCGCGTTGTGCGGCGGCGGATTGGGTGCTGCCCATTATCTATAGAGACGTCTCACTGCCACTGCCAGCTTGCGGTTAGCGCGACACTGTGTCGCACATGGATCACACTAAGCAGCATCACCGCCAATTGTCGAGTAGATGCAGCATAGAGAGGTTCAATGATGTCATGAAAACATGAAAAGAAATGTTCTGAACAGGTCATACACAACATCGTTTGAAAAACAATACAGAGCCCAACAGAGGCTTTGTTTTTCCAACGTGCAATCAAACGGTTTAAATTGTAGAGTATCAGAGCAACTCTCTCGGTAGTACACGGCCAAAATACAGGAAATGCTGTATTTATACAGGAGTCCCTTGCTACTACAAAATAGGCTTGGAAAATGTGTGAACTAAGGGACATCCGTGAACCAAATCGAGGGTGAATGCGTGAACCTATGTTGTGGTAAATCCATATCAATAGGGAAGCTTTCCTGTATATTTTTCCAACAAGTTTCAATTGTAACAATGGCATAACGTGATCGGCATGGTTCCTGCTGTAAGGAATGCAATGGAGGCCTCCGATCAATTTCTGCCCTCTTTGTATCCTGGTGCCTGGGTTTCTACGGCCCCCGGACCCCACTGCAGTTACACCGTCCGCACACTCGATAGCTCTCTCATGGAATGCTGCGGTTTGTAGTTTTTCCAGTCTAAAATAGAAAAACTGTCATGTAACAGCACTCCCATACCATTTCCGAGGTATGTCCATGATTGTGACATTTTTTTGCTGACGGCGAATGCACCTAAAATGAGGATGACATGACATGTATATGGCCTTACGAACACATCGGCGTTTGACAGACTGACAACACCGACGTACGTCTGAGCGGGCATGCACACGCGTGAGGGAACAAGCGTGCGCTTCACGGACAATAGAGGCAATGGAAATAATGGAGCTAATGGAGCACCAGACGAATGGAGATGGCGTGTGAGGAGCACAGCACTGATGGCGGACACCAGTTTCGCACTGGAAGTAAAATAACTACAAACTAGTTCCATTCTTGGCTGGAGTCGCATCGGAAGATGAGCCTGGGCTGCTCTCGATGGGTCGACTCCTGAAGCTGCTGCTGCTGTTGCTGGGCGAGCGCTCATCCGAGGGCGGGTTGGGCGACTCGGTGGACACGTCGTACACGTTGCTGTCTTCATCCTCCGTGGAAGCTGTGGCAGCCGCCGCGTCATCACCCCGGCCCTCCTGCAGAGACAGCCGATCGGCGAGCCGCGACGCCTCCCGGCTGACGCCCTCGAAGTACTCGATGGAGTGCCGGAAAGCCTCTGAAAGGGCAGGACTGCAGGTAGTCTCATTGTCCACGACAGAGAAAGCTGCGACTGGTTGTATCTGCTCAAGATTAGATTTCATTGGCAGCTTTGATTGTAAGGTTTTGGGTTTAGCAGTTGAGGATCTCATTTTCCTTAACTGAGCCTTTTCCGATTGGAATTTCCCATCCGAATCGGAGTCTGAACTTCTGTGGCGAATGGGTATTCTGGATTTGATCTGTTCTGACTCTGACTTTGTTCTCACTATAGATATCTCCTTGCTTGCTGTAACCTTTGTCCTGACTTCTGAGATCCTACTCCTAACCTCTGTGACCTTTGACACGCTTGACTCCGTGCTCACTCCTGACGCTTCGGTTCTTGAATATTTTGACTTGATGGGGAGTTTCGATTTCAATTTGTCGGTCTGCGAAGGCTCGGTGGTTTGTCTGGACGTCTGCCCGGCATACCTTTTGGAAGGGCTGATCTGCGCCTGCTCGTGGTGTCTCGGAGACACGCTCGTCTTGGCCGCATGCCGACTGGTTGGCGATGGCACCCGCTTCACGCCCTGGTGCTCCGGTGAGGAAAGGTGTTGCTTCGACGGGCTCTCGCTCAGCCGGCCATGCAATTTGGACGTGCGCTCGGCCGGCACTGGGGCCTGCTTTACATTGTGCATGCTCGCAGGGGGGGCATGCTTCGTGGAGTCGTTGGCATGCGTGGGAGGGGGTTTCTGCGACATCGCGCCATGCAGGGGAGAGACGTGCGAAGGAGTAGCTTTTCGGGTCACGTCGGTGTGCGGGTCAGGCAGCTTTGAGATTTGATTGCTACTCGATGAGGAATACATCGCGGCACTGCCCACACACGCGGACCTTATCGGAGGCGTCTGCTCTGAAGCGCTACAGGTAGGACTCGACGTGAAATCGTCATGAAGAGGAATTTGAGTCAGAGACTGTTCTGAAGGTGAGCAGAAGTGGTGCGTGTGCGAGTTGTCCTGACCAGCCTGCTCACCTGAGATGGGAGGTGAATGCATTAGGTGAGCTGAGTCCACTCCCCGTTGCTTTGTGGACAGGGGAGTGTGCATGGCCTCTGATAGGGGCTGTGTCAGTGACACGTGGGGAGTGTGGTGTGTTGCAGACTGCTTGAGCGTGTGAGCCATGTGCAGCGGGCTCTTGTTGGGGTGGTGTGTGGTGGAATGTTTCGTGTCGTGCTTGGTGGATGAGTGGCTCGACTTGGAGGCCGTTTTTGCGGTCGTCACGGAGGTGTACTTGGCTATGTGCATAGTCTCCAGTGATGAGCTCAGCTTGTGCTGGGAGGCAGTGGCGGTGGCCTTCGGGGCTGGCTTGCTGGCTCCCGCTACCATGTGGGGCACCTGTCTAATCGGAGAAAGTGCCGGTTTCTTATTCCTGTGCTCACTCACTAGGGAAGTTTGACCTCGGGCAGTTTGCTCAGTGTGTGGGAAAGCAGGACCTTTGCTCTGCTCTGGTGACTCTATGGGGAACTCTGTGGCTGGAGTATTACTGGATTTGGAAGCAAGGCAATCCTGCGCTCGACCCTGTGCCTGTGCAGTGGCCACCGTGACTAGCTGCTGGTTTTCTTGTACAGAGTGTGTCTCCCTAGGTAGGGGTTTGGGTGCAAATTCCCCTTGTTCATGCCTCTCCGTGTCTGTGGTGTGACCACTGCCCTCAGCTCTCTGGTCAAATGCTTTATTGCTGCTGCTGCTGCTTCCGATGCCTGATACAACCTTCTCTAAATTATGTTTATTGGAAATATCTATAGTCTCAACGTTTGTCGGTTTACTGCTAACACTGGTTGCCACTTGCGTATCAGGCAGTTCTAGTTTTGCCGATATGCACGATTCTGTACCGAGCACGTTCGGTGTATTCGTAGATTCGGTGGAACTCACAGATGAGTCCAGATTTTTATCATCGGCTGTCTCCGCATTCAACACGTCCTTCTTGATAACTTTGGCAGAAGCTGAGACTCCCATCTTTATGGGAATCCGCGACTTAGACTCGGATTTCGTGGTCATGGACGACACAATCTTTTCTTCAAGAGAGTCCCAAAGTGTTGCAAAGGGATCTTGCGTGGCTCCCCGGAGAGACTTCAGCTCTTGTTCCGTCCAGAGCGATGACTTGAAGGGATCCGCAGATTCCTCGGAGCCCTGTGGGGAGGAGGCTGGCGTGTCGGCGGTCGCCTGGGTAGATGACGTCACTGCTGCTGCCACGTTTCCTGCCTGAGTGCTGCCTTCACCAATAGGCAGGCATTGTGGCCTCGCGTCCTTCGCCACGTCACTCTCCTCCCTCTTCCCCACGTCGATGGCACCACTGCGGGTCATCTCGAACATCTTGCCCTCTCGGAACGGGAAAGGAAACATGTTACGCTCGCTGGTTGGGGTGCTCTCGGGGTCAGTCGGGGTGCGGGCCGTGGGGGTGAGGTCGTCAGGTGAGTTGGCCGGAGACTTCTGCACGCTCTCGTTGTGCAGCGCGAGCCGGAACGGCTTCTGCTCCACTGCGCGGCCATGCTCTCCGCGGCCTTCCTCCTCGTCGTGAATTGTAGTCCACGGGTCAAACTTCACCGCCTTGCCCGCTAAGTTGGAGGGAAAAGGATAGACATTACCAAACGGGGTCCGGTCTGGGTGACGGCCTTCTAGTGTAAATTTCTCTGCGGTGCTATCCGACAACTTCTCACCTGATTCCTCCATTTTTGTCTGTGCATTTGCAGATTTGAGTCCCTGCGGTGGCTCGCGGTCGTGCAAGGAGAACCCCGAACCGTCCACGGGGAACCAGTCAGTTTTGCCCATGGTCGCGTCCCGCACCTCGGCCGCCCAGTCGAGCAGCCTGTTGTTGTTGCTCGCCTCCGCGACAGTGTTCTCGTCTTCTTCGCTGGGGAGTTCGTACCCGTCAAGGGAGTCCACCTCGGTGGCATCGGTGTCATGCGAGAACTCCGCCGTCGTCGTGAATGAGCGCTCAGTCGGCTGAGCATCTTGTGGTGCATCTCTGTCTCCCATGGCATCCGATGCCACTTGTCTTGAATCAACACCGGGAGCTTTGTGAGTCGCCACTTTTTCATTGTCATCCTTCCTCTTGGCTCTTTCTTTTTGGTCATCATCATTAAACAGCTTGAACGTGTACTTTTTTAGGGAAACAGGAGACTGGAATGGCTCAGCAGAGGCCGGGTGATACGGATCCTCTGTACAAATCTGCACGGGCGATGGAGGCTGCACACTGATGTTGGGTTCGGCATGTCTTGATTTGCGTGCTTCCCTGTGGCACATGAGCAGTGTGACCTCTGAGTCGCAAGCCGAGGATGAGGATGTCATCCCTTCCTCTCCGGCCAGCTCCATCATGGGCGGCATCTGCTCATCGTCCAGCATAGTGATCGGAGGAGGTGGAGGAAACTCGAATGTTCTTTCTTGATGAGCATCTGGTGTGGACACTGCGCCGCTACTTGGGTCGTCAGATTTGATTGGGAAAACTGAAGCGTAGGTTGGTGGTTCGTGAGTGGATTTTGATTTGCACTGCTCACTTTTAAACTCACCGGTACTAGTTTTGCACTCGAATGTTTCGCGTCTCATTGTGAAGTCGCTTTGTTGCATGCATGTTGAGCCACCTTTAACAAAATTCTCAGGATCAACTCGATGTGCCCGAGGCCCTTTGTCTGTGTCTTGGTTAGGAGACACAGGTTCACATTGTTTACTGGAGCCTTCACACTGAATCCTTTTAGGACCGATATCAGATGTGTTGGCAGTATTACAAACCTCGCTCTGTGACTGCTGACTACAAGGTCTGGTAGAATCCTTTGATGGCATGATGGCTGCCACCGTTTTCTCTGTCGGACTGCAGGGCAGCACTTCGACTGTTGTCGAGAAGCACTGCACGTCCGTGGTGAACTTGTGCTCACTCTCCATCAGTGCCTTGCTCTCACTCACCAACAACTGCTGCATCTTCTCCTTCTCCGTGAGAGAAATACTGGTGGGGTCAAACGTCTGACATGTGGAGGATTCCTGCGTAAGCGATTTCACCTGCTCTTCAGCCAACACGAGGTGCTCCATCATTTTTTCTTCGCTGCACAGAGATTTCACCATGGCCATTGCTTCGTCGCCCGACTGCTCGGAGCCCCCAACTGCTGACAGCAGTGTGACCGCTGCCTTCACAGCCAGTTTTTCCAAGTCGGAAGATGAAGAGCTGCATTGCACGATTTTCTGCTCCTCGGGTTTCAACACTTTCGTTAGAACTGTTACCGGTGGCGAACCTGGGTTGGAGTCTCTGTCGCTCAGTGCACGACTCATGGCGCTCTGCTCCCGGACACTGCACGATTCAGCGCTGCGCTGCTCCTGTGTCGTGAGCTCGGCCAGGCCGACCTGAGAAAGTGATTTCTTTCCCCGTACCGTGCCATGTTTGTCATCGCTAATTGGCTTAATGAATTCCACTTCTTTCTCCCTCTCTGTGTCGCTCACGGCTCTCTGGCAAGTGGTCGATTCAGCGTTTTCACTCGTCGATCGTTCCAGCTGAATGGCGCCAGCGGCGCCCGGCTCCATCGTCGACTGCTCGGGACTGGCCACGCCATTGTCACCCTCGTTTCCCTTCCCCGCATCATCGGCGCAGGCCGAGGGAGAAATATCTTCTTTCTCCTCCACGGTGGAGCGCTCCTTCTCAGAGATCATCGAGTCATCCTCCATGTCACGTTCACTGTCAGTGGTGGAGCGTCGGTTTTGTCCATCCCACTGGCTCTTGTCAATGTCAGTATTTTCTTTAGCTCTCTTGTAGGCACTAGAAGCCACTTGGGTTTTGTGCTCGCTTCTAGAGTAGTACCGCCTTGAAGTTGATGGCGACGTCCTTTTCTCTGGAGATTTCTGCGCTCTTTCTGCAGCAGAGGAGGATGAATACTTTCCTGATCGCTGAACATCATGTTTTCTTCCATTACCAGAACCCTCAGATTTTACATGGTTCGTTTCACTTTTACCTTCATGCTTAGGGCTTCTCAAAACACTTTTGTGGGCCCTCGTACTTTGCTTCGCATATTCTTCAGTAGCGCATCCTGTCCTAGAACTTGATAACTCGCCTTCAAAATGCGCTGAGCACTGGCTATCAGGAGCCGGTGTGTGATCCTGATCCAGTTTCCGGCTGCAGTGCGACTCCCTAAGTCCGTCGCCGATCGCTGGTGATGCTGGTTTTGCATGTAAAGAGCTGCTGCTCACTTTCTCAGGGTGAGATTCTAACCTTTGGGATGGAGGTGATCGGAACTGCCTAAATTGATCATTGTCTACCTTCTCCTCTTGGATGACTCGAGCTACTCTTGGACTTTTCTGGACATCGATCGTTTTTTTTTCCTCCATTTTTATGCTGGAGCTCTTGGCTGACAGGCCGTCGTCATGCTCTTCATCTAAAAAAACTGCCTCTCTCGCCTCCGTGATCCGCTTTGTCCTGTATTCTTTGTACGTGGCTGATCCGTGTCCTTCCCGGACAGGGATAGAAGACCTTGGGAAGACTCTGGGCTTTACGGTGCCATCATGATCAGCGCTCTGTGCCGATCCCACTTGTTTACCAACACTTGGAGTTGATGGGCCTTGTGAGTCTCCACTCTTGGCTTCTGCCAGTGCTTTCGAAGACCCCAGCCTAATGCTGCTGGTGCCGACTTCTTGCTTGGCTAAAGGAGATGCCTGTCTCAATGGGCTCCCTGGTTCTGGCTTGATAAGACTGGACACCTGTCTGACCGGACTCACCGGCTCCTGCTTGGACACGTTGTACACCTGCCGCACTGGGCTGCTTGGCTCAGCTTTGACCAGGCTGGATATCTGACGAACTGGGCTGCCAGGCTCCTGCCTGGTCACATTGTAAACCTGCTTGATGGGACTGCCAGGTTCGGACCCCGTCAAACCAGAGTCTTGCCTCACAGGACTTCTCCTCTTTCTCTCCGGTGACTGGAGTTCATCGTTTAACTTTTCGGCTTTGTCACGAAAATACTGTGATACCTCTGTGAGTTTCTCAGCTGCCTCCTTGACGGTTTTGTCCACTCGGTCTTCTCTATAACGAGACGATTCTCTGTCTGGAGACCCCTTCCTCTCCGAAGCAAATCCTCTCAGATGGTTGCTCCCGGCTACCGGGTCACTGTCGTGGTGTGTATTCCCTTTCGCGTCGCTCTGCGCAGGAGAAATGCTCCGTGTGGGTTCTTTATCCGCCTGTTTGCCGTATTCTTTCATTTCCTTGTGAACGTCTTTTGACCCTCGTCTCACCGTCCCCGTAGCAAAGCAATCCAAGAATGTTTCTTCGCTGTCCAAATGGATCTGATCAGCACACTCTGACAGCAGCATTTTCTCAGCGAACTGGTAACCCTCACTTCGTATTTCCGTGAATTCATCCTCCACATACTCCACTGACTGCTGGGTTAGGTAGCGCAGTGAACGGTATGACTCATCGGCCATCAGCTGGGCAGAGCCTGGACGGCTGTCTTCCTCTTGGGAAAGTGGCGTGTCCAGGTGCGAAGAGTCCAGGTATGACGGCAGAGACTCATCCGCAGTCAACTCCCCTTCTTCTTCTCGATAGCCCGGGTTATCAGGTGACCGGTGACTTTCACTTGATTTGTAACTGTCTGGAGAGTGGCACCCCATTGGAGTGTGCTGACCATCAGGTGTTCTCTGACCTCGCGGTGATTTGAGTGTTTCTGATGACCTATGACATTCAGGAGACTTGAGAATGCTCTGATATCGACTACCTAAAGGGGACCTCTGTCTCTCTGGTGTCCTTTGTCTTGTAGGAGATTGTACACCTACAGGTGTGTTTATACCTTCAGGTGACCTATGACCAAGTGAAGACCTATAGCCTAAAGGGGGCTTATGGCTTTCTATGGTGTGGTCATCTGGTGAATTTGGGCCATCTAGCTTCCTCAAGCCAATGTTCAATCTGTTGGCTGGTGACCTATGGCTGTCTGGAGATACAGGTGCTCTCCTGCGGGGAGCAGGTGAAGGTGGGCTTTCTGGGGAGTGTGGTAGATTCTCAAATTTTGCCGCCATGAATTGTTTTTCACCACAGTCCTCATCATCCAGCATTATAATTCTTTTGTAAACTTTCGTCTCCTCTTCGGGCCCTTTAATCTTCCGCTGAAGAGTTGGGCTCTCTAGCATTTTAAAGTGACTCCGGGCTGCCCTGGTTGGGCTCGCCATGTCGCCACCAATTTCGGTCATTCTTTTGGAGCTGTCACAAGGGGGTTTCCAGCTCTTAAACGGCATCTTTATCGGTGACTCTGGAGTCATCGGCTTCCGTTCGGGAGTCCCAGGTCTCCACTCCGTCCCTCTCATACTGTCACTGAAGAAAGAAGATTTGTGCTCAAACAGGCCGGCGTGCTCCTTTGATGGATCTCTGCCAGACTGGAAAACTTTCATGAGGTCCTTCACAGACACGGTCTCCTCTGTCATTTCAGGGGCTGTAGGAGAAATTGTGTTGCTGCTCTGACCTTGAGAAGTCGTTTTTTCTAACATATATCTGGTGGCAACGTCGTCTTTTCTGTGTGTATCTTTATACAGCCCTCGCTTCTTCTCTTCAGCTTCAGCGTCCACTCTCATCTGCAGCGCACGCACCTTGTCACGAATGGGCCCAATAGGCTTTTCCTCAACCACCGGAGATGTCAGTGGAAGTTCAGATGAAGGCGGCGACAGAGCAGAGTCCGTCTGCCATGTGCCTTTGGAAGCTCCGTAGTTAACGGTGTCCGCAACACTTGCTGGCATGCTGTATTTAGCTTGACTCGAGGATATCACATTTTTAGTTTGAGAGGCATTTGGATTTTCCGCTGGCCTGCTCATCTGCTTTTTCTCAAAGGCCAGATCCAGTCTCTCGGGCCTGTCCCTGCTGAGGACATCCCTTCTGCGTACTGTTTGATAGGCGTTGTAAGGCTTTTCAAGATCACCATCATTTCGCAGCTTTTTCAATGGTGACCATGGGGGAGACTCATTGAGAACTTTAATTGACCCTGGAAGTCTGCTGCCTGTCTTCTTTTCTTCGGATGAAATGGATCCTTTTTCTTTGATTATAGACTCTTTGCGCCCTGCAACACTCGTGTGACTCTCAGTGGATGAGTCTTGGTAGAAACCTACGCGCTTGTTCATGTCGCTTTTAATGTCTTCACATGAAAAAGAAACTGTCTTAGTCGTGTCTTTGATGGACCCCTTATGACTTGCCGCGGTGACATCAAACATCACAGACTTCTGATCATAGTAGCGAAGGGAAGATGAATATCTTTTGTTCACGTCTTCCAATTCTTCGTCGCTGATTATAATTCCACTCTCTCTGTTGATAAAGCGCACAAGCCGCCCCTCTTCCTGCTGCGACCTCTGCATGATTCTTGTGTCCCCATAAGTGTCCTTCTTCAAGATCTCACTCACTTTCTCAAGATCTTCTCTGACCTTCTCCACAATCTCCAATGGCTCTCCACTGACGTTCTCCTCCGGCCTGTCACCAGCGGCCATCCTGACCCTGACATCGAGCTTCGGAGATCTTACCGCCTCCTTGCCCGTGCTGGCAATGCTGCCGTCACTCTTCAGGATGGACGTGACCCTCATGAGGTCGCGCCTCATCTCACCGACGTCCTTCAGCAGCTCCTGGCTGGTGGAGGTGGCGGAGAACACCACGGCCGATTTTACACGCAATGGGCTGGCGACGTATGGACTCCCCACGTACGACCTGGGCCTCAGACCATCCGAGCCACCTATTATAATTTTTTTTCCAAATAATATGTAAATAAAATTATACGAAATAAATACGTAGAAAAAAACAAACCAAAGTGTGACAAGAGAAGAGAAAGCTTAGTCAGACAAGAACATTGTACAATGTCAAAAATATGAAAATGCAACGGTGATGAGATTTAATGTGAACTCCACATTGGAAGGTGAAAAAGGCCTACTTGGTTTTCCAGACTGGTGAGGTCAGTTTTTTTTTCATTGATAAAATGCGTGCAGTAAGTTACTAATAATTCAAAGTGCCTCAAAGCATTCCAACTGACTTCATCTGATTGTGGAAAATAATACAAACGAGGGCTGCCTTAGTTCACTGTACATTCTGGTGGACAAATTAGGTCCCACAGCTCTTATCTAATACAAGGCATGTGTATAAGGACCCATGATCGTCTCTACATTGGACGACGTAGTGTAATTAACATTTTACTTAACTCACATCTAGGATGATAGTCAATTCATTATACATAGATTACTACAGTGTTTCATCTCAGACGCATCACAATGTTTCAAACATTATAACATGACTCAGGTACAATTTTTTGTTCAACAACCTCAGTCTGCATTGTGCTTATTTTCTGAACAGTAATGCCGATGCCTGCAGTAAGTGTGCAGCCAATCAGGAGAGACGACTTTTGACCTTGGTCCAGTTACGTCTCAACTCCTTATTCGTGCTCTCAGCACAAAGCGCTACCTTTGTCGAGACAAATAGACCCCGTTTAGCCTTCACAGACTGTGGGGTCAAGTGCTGTTAGTGAGTAGAACATGTAAAGGCCAGCACGGCACAAAAGGGGGTGGGAGGCCAGCAATATGCCCCGCTGCCTTTGTCTTCCTAGTGGCGATGTTTATACACCACACGGTGTATTCATTAAGGTCGAGTCGATCTCGGGGAGGTCCAGGATCGGTTCAGAATATCTCAACTAGTGTTGGATGTGAGTGGGAATCGACCGCTGCACCACCGCTCCCCATACAGCCTCGTTCAACACAACCACGTGAACCAGAGCACTCACACCCTTGTTAGCTGCAGGCTCATCTGGTACAGTCCCACAGTTGACACCATAATACTGTCACCATACAACGTCACACCAAGTGGTCGAAGGTTTATGGTAATGAGTTTTATGCTTAAGCAAGAAGATGTTTAAAAAGCTTCTCTATCATTGCAATGGTAAATATTGGTATGTGAAGAAACACAGGGTGGAAATATGATGTTGTCATTGCATGGGATGGTGGTTTTCAGGCATGACTGATGATAGGAAGAACCACACGAAGTGTGCACATACAAGTGCTTCATGCAAGAGGGCCATTCTACAAATGTCACTGCTCTGGTAAAGAAAGGAGTGTTTCACATGTAAAGCTACCTTGGGTTATGGTGACTGTGAATTAAATTAACGCTCCATACCAAAGGCATTGGGTCCAATAAAAATTATCCCTCGCCTTACCAGCCGACACGGGAATGTTAAGCTGGTCATTGAAGGAACCAAACATGAAAGCCTTTTAAGAGCAAAATGACAGTCAAATAAACATCATCAAATGTACAATGTAAAATAATCTCTCATCTCATTATCTGAAACCGCTTAATCCTATATAGGGTCACGGTGAAGCCGGAGCCTATCCCGGAAACACAGGGCGCAAGGCAGGAATACACCCGACGACGGGACGCCGGTCCATCGCCGGGCATTGCGGGACAATTTTAGTCTGCGAGCCAATCAACCTATCCAGGAGCATGCTTTTGGACTGTGGGAGGAAACCGGAGTACCCGGCGAAAACCCACGCGGACACGGGGAGAGCATGCAAACTCCACACAGAAAGGCACCGGAGCCGAGAGACTCGAACCCGGGACCTTCTTGCTGTGAGGCGTCAGCGCTAACCACTGCGCCACCGCGCCGCCCGCAATGTAAAATAATGTATGTTGCAAAGATATCAATGACTTGGCATTGCAAGTGGGACATTGTGTGACACAGCAAAAATGTGCAGTCACATTTAGGTGATATATAAACTGTAACTCTATTGTAAAAAACAGGTAATTGACACACTGGTGGAGTGTAAACAGGGCCAACTTGTGTGTGTCAAATAACTCACGAATAACCCACGAATGTAGCGTATGTTTGGCCGGATAAAGGGGATTAACGCAAGTGGCAATAGCAGAGAGTAAATGAACAGATGTGTCACAGGAGAATCTGGAGCTGAGTGGACTTGCTGAACATTGGTACCAGTCGTGTTAAGATCGACCTCTATGAAGGAAGATCGTGAAGGATTCTACGGGGCAGTTGAAGGCAGTCGCTCTCCAACAATAGCGTAAGGCAGAAGAGCGACACTCACAACGAGCGGAGCGCCGGGCGGCTAAAATGTGGCAAATTGGCAAAGTAGGGAGCACACGTGATGCATCTGCCAGTCACCTCAGTCAGGCAAACCAAAACACCTGGGTCTATCCCATGACATCCTGCTGGCGACCCTTCCACACTTCACATAGCCTTAAAGTGCATAAGGCTGAGCACAACCGCTATGGTGACATAACTACCACTATAGCAGGAAATGACGACTGTTCTTCTTGAATGCAGTTGTATCCAAACAATTGCTATCAGTTGCTGGCGAGACCAAACGTGCATTACCAGAAAAAAAACATATTCAGCCCAAATAATATTGACGTTGTGAGTGCCTGGCATGGAGGCCAATCTTGCTATGAGCCCATTGCTGTGTGGAATGTCGAAGCGGTCATAGATTAGCATTGTGGCTCAGAGGGAGGAGAGGCATGGGTACAGCAGCAACCTGGTTCTGCCCCCTTACACATCTGTCATTGTGCTGTGGGCATCACGAGACGCGGCGTCCCGTTGAACATCTCGCACAGCAGCACGACGCTTCGTGTTGGAGACACCCAGCGCGGTATCGCAGAGCTATCCCTCAGACGATACCGAATCGCCGCTGGTTTCCACGGTAGAAAGCAGCGCTATCCCACCTACTCAATCAATGAGAACTACGTTTGATGATTCCTTTCCAGGGCGGCGCGGTGGCCCAGTGGTTAGCGCTGACGCCTCACAGCAAGAAGGTCCCGGGTTCGAATCTCTCGGCTCGGGTGCCTATGTGGAGTTTGCATGCTCTCCCCGTGTCCGCGTGGGTTTTCGCCGGGTACTCCGCTTTCCTCCCACAGTCCAAAAGCATGCTCCTGGATAGGTTGATTGGCTCGCAGACTAAAATTGTCCCGCAATGCCCGGCGGTGGACTGGCGTCCCATCGTCGGGTGTATTTCTGCCTTACGCCCTGTGTTTCCGGGATAGGCTCCGGCTCACCGTGACCCTATATAGGATTAAGCGGTTTCAGATAATGAGATGAGATGAGATTCCTTTCCAAAGCTGTTCTTTTAGGACAGCGTGCTGAGCACTCCTCTCTCCTTCATGATGTCTCGTCTCCCATGTTGGAGACAACCATAGGCGTTCTGAGACTGAGGTAAAATATCATGAAGGAGATAGTGGGACTGCTCCACACAGCTATCCTGAAAGAACAACGTTGGAGAGCAATTGTCATGCATCGAACTGTGAAAACCTACATGAGAGATACTTTTGTCGCTCGACAAAACTGACATCTTCCATTCTCACCTGGAATTTTGCCAACCAAATACTAATGATAATTATTTGTATGGGAAATGACAGCTGGTCAGAGTCCATCGAAACCATTGCAATTGCGAACCCAAGTTAATAACAGGGGACCGCTGGGATTTAATCCAGCGGCACCAGCACTCCTGACCTCTGAGCCACCCTGCCACCTCTCGGCAGAAACCTGGAGAATGGGAATGTATGTCGCAGCCGCATGCGAGCAGTGTGCCATCCCACGAGCAGTGTGCTGCGAGCAATGCAATTGTATCCGCGCGTGCCAGCAATGGTTAGTAATGGAATGGAACTCACTCAACAAGCTCAGCGCGTTCAGACTGCCGAAATGCTTACGTAAAGCCAGGGACGTGTAGGGCTGTCGCCTGTAACCCAGCCGGTCCTCCTGGGGAAGGGGCGAACACACGCATAACCACTAGAGGCGCTGCAGCACGCACAATACCACGTGCAGCCGGGTTGCCCTCCACCGATGATGCCCTTGCGTGCATTACAGCTTGTCCCTCTCACCACCAAGGGCGTGATGGTGGATGGGTCGTCCTCATTATCTGCTTGACACGGACTTGCGTGTTCCCGGTTATTATCATTCCTCACACCCTCTTCTGTTAACGTTTAAAGCCCCCCCCCACCCACACAGGTGATTTCATATGGATAGCATACACAGCAAAACCATGAATTAATGTACACATTTGTTGACTGTGTTGCGTACTCGTGGGCGGTCTACATATGCAAACAATTGATCACGAAGAAATCAACATGAAATAAATAATGTTGCATTATTTAAAAAAAGAATACAATTTGTAACGCGCAGTGCAATTCAAAGCCTGGTCAGACGAGACACAGGTACGGAGGCGCGAGGAGGAGGAGAATCGTCAGGCGGCGCCATTGATTAATGTTTCTGTTTGTTGCGGGAGGAAAGCAGAGGATGCGAAGGAAATCCACACAGAACAGGAGAGAACACAATCTCCACACTGAAAGGCGACCCAGGTGGTTATCGAGCCACCTCCAGCAGGAGGACTTTCTTTCTCCGAGGTGCAGATGTTACCAATATGTCATCATGACACCAAACCAGGAGTCGGATGTATGTGACGACTGCTGCATGAATCAAGAGTGGTACAGGAAGTATGTCACCCAACTATACTTAGCGGGCCGAGTGACACAGATTCCGTGCGCTCCGTCTGCTTCTTATCCAAAACCCTTGGCTGATAATTTAGGTTTCATTTACAAAACCCAATACCAGAACACTACAACTCTGTGCTCGAGTGAAGAGCACTGCTCTGGCTGCCGCGGACCCTCTGACACTGCCATGTGACATGTTGCAAATGTGCCCTGAAGGTTTTTGTCGATGCTGGGCCGCTGTCGATTCACTCTCGCAGTGCCGTAGTGTCACTCTCTCTCTCTCTCCGTGCTTCCCTCAGCTGACCCCCTCACGATTCGACTGTTCTTTCTGCGTTTATTTACCCACGAAAGACTCACCGAGTCTCAACCCCGTTTTGAAGAGGGCTCTTGTGAGTTATTGTTGGTAGGGGAGCGATGTTGCTGTGTGTAACCCACTTGAATAATGTTTAGGTACTTATACAGAATTGAGGTATTTTGCCAATAGTAATAATACTGTGCTTTTTTCGCTATTGCAGGAAAACGGGGAACACTGAATAAAACCAAAGCAGAACAGAGGGAGAGCATACAAATGCTACACTGTGGAACCCAAGTCGGGAAACAAACCCGGGCCTCCTGTTTTGCTGTGAGGCACCTAGTGTTACCACTGTGCTGGCACCCTGCCAACCGACTCAATGCCGTTCTGCGTTTTTGCATGCTGAGAGGCGTTAGCACGTGTAGGTTGCACACATTGCAACTGTTATTGGTGTTAACTCACGCATTTAACTGTTATTGGTTAAGTGTATAATGATCTTTTGTTGGTGGGCGCCTGGATAAGGAAACACCTTACAGTTTACAAAAATATAAGCCTACAAATCCAAATGTTCATATGTCAATCAGCAAAATTAATAATATTTTCATTTCTAAAGCTGCGTGCAAATTTGACTTTCAAGGATACTCCGGCATGCTGGGATATATCTGTTTAATGCAACAAAAATTGTAACATCTTTACTGTAGAGAAATAAAACTTGAACAATTATGTATATATTTTGTTTTTCTTTCTGTCAGCTGCTCTGTATGTATGTTTATAAAAAACAAGTGACAGCGCCCAAGTACTAGCAAAATACGGCAGACTAATTACAGCCGAGAACAAATGTTGGTAAACTTTACCTCATCCTCATCATCTCTCTCTGGCTCATTCTCCTGGAGATGGACAAAACAACATGTCAGAAAACATGGGAACACGACATGTTGTGTGGTTGATATTATTATTATCGCCTGTTATTTTTAGCTATGATGAGGAAACCAGAAAGCCTGGAAGAAACCCATGCATAACAGGGGTAAAATATACAAACACCACACATAAAGGTGCCCAAGTTAGAGATCAAACCCAGGTTGTTCTTCTTGTCAGGCACAAGTGCTACCATTTTGCCATCCCGAACTAAAGACAATGTCTATTTTTCAAAAAGATGTTTTGTGAATGTCTGTACCTTCTTGTAAGGAGGCAGTGTAATGTTGAGGTTACAGATCGCCTGCTGAGGCAGACCTCGTGTCGTTTTGGGGTCCTTCATGAAGCAGAGGCGTCCGCACGGCTCCTGTGTGGCATCCCGCACCTGTGCAACGTCATTGCTCGTACCATCAATCGGTTGGCCCTCGCAAAACACAACCATGTGCACTTCAAACGTAAACATCAATGATCATTTCTCTCCTGCAGATACAGCTTTCGTGAATGATTTTACTGCTTTAAAGTGCGTGCTTAGAATCTGCCGCGTCTACTTCTTATTAGACTCTCTTCTTCATTATACTGTTATATTAACACTCATCAGATCTACAAGCTCCCATCTTTCCCTGCGCTGCAGTCCTCACATCGTCGCCATACCTCTTTCCCTAGCCGATATTTTTACTGAGTACAATGGAGAAATCGGCGATAGACTGGCGTCCTGTCGTCGGGTGTATTCCTGCCTTACGCCCTGTGTTTCCGGGATAGGCTCCGGCTCACCGTAACCCTATATAGGATTAAGCGGTTTCAGATAATGAGAGAATGGAGAAATTTTGTACCTGAGGCTGTTGAAAAAGTGTAAACAAAACACTCAGGAACGTATCAGTATCAACATCAGCTGAGACACAACATGGTTTGAATTAACAGAGAGGAGGCATTGCCTACTGACCACGATGTCGTCAATGTTTCTGTTCAAAAGCTTGGCTCCCATTTCATCAGCATATGAAAAATTGTTC
>JAZEWT010000012.1:9756864-9773330 GCA_036362905.1 Mordacia mordax
AAGTAGTTTACTGTGTTATTGAAAATTGTACTGCATTGTTTACTTTCTATTTGCTGTTTGCTTAATACGCACAGCAAATCAAAGTCATAGAGTAATACAACACAATAAATTCGAGTCAACTTCACTGTAACAAGTTCCTGGATACATATTTTACAGATGATCAAAGCAAGAGCACTTTGACTCTAAATTATGATGGCGTGTTTCACCTTCACGTAGAAGGGCAGCCGGTTCTCCTTGAAGGCGTAGAAGTTGAAGGAGTGCTGCTGCCCTGATTTAGTGAGAGGCACCAGGTTCCCAAAGCACTCCACATAGATCGGTTTCCCCTCCATCACCTGAACGCATGGTCAGCAGATGACGAGTGAGTCAAAAATCATTCGCTCGCTTGCACGGTGATACTGATTAGATGTCCCCTTGATGTGGTAATAATGGAGCCAGTCCTGGGTATGCGAGGCCATCTTCTCTCAGGAATAAAAGATAATCTTGGGTCACAATATAAATTCGCAACATGTCTTCCCAAATGACTTTAGCGAAGCTTTCGTATATTGTGCACTGTGCATTGGTGGAAGAAGTCCTGTGAACGTGGCAGTCGGGCTTGTAAGTGCGGTGACTATGTCTGTGAGAATAGTGAGATGCCGCGTGGTCAGCAATAATCAGTGGCACCCACCTCCACGTCGCGACTGCGCGCCACCTCGGTGAAGTTCTCCTGCTGCTCCAGCGTCTTGTCGACGCGGTCGTCCGTCATGCAGAAGCAGCGCAACCGCGACTCCACCGCCTCCACTGCCTTGGAGAACACCACGAACTTGGCCAGGTAGGGCACGCAGGTGGCCTCCTGGTACAGCCGGTTGGCCAGGTTTACGGCCTCTGGGGGCTGCCGGCAGTACAGCAGCCAAAACCTGGGCAACCAAAACAGTAAAAGAGAGGGTACGGCGATGGGAGACGTTGTGATTGAAAGTATAACCAATAGAGGTCGCTAGCCCATAAGTGAACAAACACAAGATTGTTGATCCCACGAGGAGAGAACCTCTGGGAATAAATCTGTACCCAATTCAAAAATGTGAAATCGAATCTGCAGGTCTCACGGCAGATCCACCGACTAGGAGCTTGACATGTGGAAACCCAAAGGAAACCAACCGTGCAATCGCAGATACACCAATCATGCACAAGTGACTCACTTGCACTCTGAGAATTCAACAAAGGAACTGAAGCAATTCACTACACATCAACTAAACAATTGCCTTGCCAAAGAATCTAAGTACAGACTTTTCGAATAAAATCCAGCCATATGTAAGACAGTGATAACCGATATGTCTATGATGGCCCTAGGAATATGTAAGAATTGTCAGCTATTGACTGAGGTATTAGATATATTGTGTGAAAACTATGGCAGGGAACAAATACAATTAGTGTAGTGCACATCTTCTATGTGATCTTTTAATAGTTGGCCAGTTAATTATCTTGGCAATAAGTTGCTGTCAGCAATACGATAGAGACATAATTGGACAAAAATGGGTTTATTGATGTCATTGAATGTTTACTTGCCACAGTAATGCGGAGGAGTTCTTATAGTTCATGTATACAAGTTTAATTTTTATCCCCAAAAACTTTATTTGTAACTTTAAAGCGTTTTAAAATATTATTCCGTGAAGATGTTATGGAATTTAACTTTGCAGTTAACTTCACTGTCACTGGGATTCATCATTATTATTTTCACCATTAAAAACTGTTAGCCATTTACTTGACTTGCATCAAAATGAACATCTATCAAGGGTCATGTTGACGTACGCGTGTGTGCACGCGTGTGTGTGCATGTGCATGTAACCTGGCGGAAACATTGGTGGTGAAGGAGACGGTGGTGGTGGTGATGGTGAGAGGCGTTGTGCCGGTAATGTCCTCCCAGTGCGCCGGTGAAATTCCACCTGCATCACCACAAGGGTCACACAAGGGGACATACGTGAAGAGGCCGACAAGTATCCAGCGGTAGCAGCAGCCGGTGGTGGTTGTCCTGTCATGGCATGCCCTCTAAAACACAGGTTAAGGCAGTATAGTGACTACGACACTGTTCTATGAACGAGACACCCTGAGTTTGATTCCAGGTCACAGCCGACATCAGCGATAACTATGGGAACCAGGCCTCGACCTCCCTTGGGTTGACTTGCTTGAAGTTTGTTAACATCAGCGGCTGGGTGTGATGCTGTCCCCACCACAACAACTGCCTGTCTGCACAGGGGATGTGTTTTACTTTACAGACGTGAGAATGTAAATGTCTCAATTGCAAATGTCACAAACAAAACAATGCGAGGGATCATAACTTATCCACGTGGATTAAAGCGTAACCATGTCAAAGGAGAAAAATGGGAGGTCAAGCAGCATTACGATCGGCACAAGCGCGCCGCCACCTGCGATAGCACGCTGCGCATGCAGGGCGCCCCACCAGTGATGCTGCACAGCAGGCGCAGCGGCGGCGTGTCGGGCACCGTCTCGCTGAAGCCGTTGACCCGTGTCTCGGTGCTGGTGGCCGTGATGGTGCTGGCAGACTGCGGCACGGGGATTGTCATGGTGATGGGCTTGTGGAACTTTCTGCGACGTGGCTCCACCGTGACAATGGGGCTGAACGCTGCCTTGTTGCCCAGGACTTTTTTCACCATGTCCTCTGGCACTGGGTGGGCCTGTCAAGATTCGCACAGTTTAGTTGTTTAATGAGAACGCTGTCATGTAATTTACTAGGGCAGGTGACGTGGCGAGCGATAGCACCTTCTCCTCTTGTAGTTGAAGCCGCCAGCCGTCCTAATTAATGCTGTAGGTGTTTCAGCCGGAACATACAGTGCGTCACATACTTCACAGTGGGCGTTAAGTATGCTCTGAAAATAAAATTTTAGAGGCGGCAAAGTGTGTTGTGTTAGACTAAGAGCTACCTTTAGGCCCATGCTGTGCTCACGTTGTGCCACACAAGATGAAGATTAACACAACTATAATAAAAACAAATTACAATTCATGACACGTATGAAAATAGCATAATGATAAGTAGAAATAGAGACTTATTCAAAGCTGATTGGACAGCACAGTGAGCAGCGCTGTCACCTCACAGGTCCTGGGTTCGATTCCCGACTCGGGTGCCTATGTGCTGGTGGCGCTCACCTGGAGGCCGACCTTGATGCGTTTGGTGAGGGCGCCCTGCGGGAAGGCGGCGCGTACGTCTGGCACCACTGTGCAGCTGAGGACGCCGCCCTCGGGTCCCACGACCTCGCTCTCTTGGCGCACGCGCGAAACCACCGCAAAGTACTGCGGGAAGTCGCGTGTCACGATGCGGCAGATGCGCTTCCTCTCCAGCTCCTCCAGCGAGTCCAGCTCTAAGCAGAACAGCGAGTACGGGTCAACCCAAGCAACAATAAGGGGATCAGCAGAGGGAGGCACCAGAAAAGGATGATTCGGGGAGAGAAAGGCAGCAAGGTGTGGTTATGCCCATTTTATCCCATTGTGCCCCATGCTTGTATTCACAGGTAATAACACCACCTGCCCTAATAGTCTGTGGGCTAGCCGATGATCTCTGTATCTGTGCACATGCCGGTGACCTGCTTGAGAGTTTACTCCCGTTGTTAGCCCCCAGCCAGGTAAGGGCTTCTCTGCACTGCGTGGGCCACTGGGACCGTGTGATCAGACTTCATAGTGCTTCTTACGGGAGAAGGTCGAGTTTGCGGAATTGCTTCCAACAGAGAGGAACACAGCTGTAGAATTGTCACGGCATAATCACACGCCATAATCCATTGCGTGGATTACTTTGCGCTGAACAGTGTTTCAATCGGACGTTCATGATTTTTTTTGCAGATAGTCTTCAGGTATTCTTCAAGCAGCCTCCCAGCCCAAGCTCTGTAGAGCCCAGTATCGAGAGATCTGCGCCACACCTTCATCCATGCCGTTGAGGATGTCGTTGAGGTCGTCGCTCTTGCAGTCATTCTGGTGCTCCTTCCACGTCTTGCCGTCACCACTCCTCAGCACCACGAGTTCACGCTCGCGGCCGCGAAGTGATGCAAAGTGCGGGATCTCCACGAGAACAGGCCTGCATGGCGGGGCACGTGGCCCGGCACACGGAGAGCGGTGGAGTGGGCGCACGTTCACGCTTCCGCCTATCGTTCACCCGCTCACTACTTGGGTTAAGATAAAAACTCGAATACATGCAGCGACTGCGCCCCGTTACGAACGTAGTGCTGCGGTAATTATCTAAACCAGCCATGAGTGGGCATGCGGTCTCAGCTTTCACATTACGCATTGATAGCACCATGGCTCACAATACAGTATACCCATGGCTTGCATATATCGCACAATACAGAAACTGGAAATGCAGAGTGTATTTGCAAGTTGCACTTATCTGTACACATTCTGCATTAATAACCGTTATGGTATTGTGTCAAGCAATTAAAATTCCTTATTGTGCGTTACAGGCACCAGAAGCAGTTAACCGATTGCACTTTGTATCGTGACATCCAGTCAAAGAGATACCATTCAAATAAATCAGAAATAAAAAGGTATGTTGTGGACAGCAAACTTTACAACAGAAAAACCTGAACAGGCCTGGGAATGTGTGAAAGCCCTCCATGGGATCAGGGTCAAAGCGCTTTGAGCAGACAGGCCCACGATTGCAGAGCTCAGGCCTCTGTGAGGCGGAACGGCCGCTGCCTGACCCTGTGCCTTAACCACAGCGGAACAAATCACCATATTGGTCGAACTCCCCCAGAAACGTGATCAAGAAACAGTTGAGAGTGCAGAACAAAACAGAAGAGACTACGAGACATAATTAGCTATTAAATTATAATTGCTCATTCGCTGTTCAATTCAATAGGTGACAATTTAAAGGCACAGCCCTGCAATTTCCCACTCACGCCAGTGCTGGCAGAGAGAGCGTCCAGTAGCGAGAACCCAATAAACACCACTTATACGATTGCAAACTAAATGACAAAACAAACTTAGTTTTGTTGTTTCCGCTTGGGGTGAGACCGGACTTTTTCCCTCGAGTCAAAGCCACTTCCGGCCTCCTTGACCCAGCACAGAATGGGTAACTTTGTGGTCTCTTGCCCTCATGAGCAACCAATCTCACGCTGCCTCCCCAGCTGTGGTGACTCCAACAAAGGTACGGAAACACTCTGCATGAGCCAAAACATTGAGATTAACGCATTAACAAGCAGAGGAAATCTGCAGATTTACATTATGGCAATGCCTGCGTTTGCCGAATAAGAACTTTCGTCTGTTTGGCGCAAAATCTCTATCAACGTTTATGAAAAGTTGCTTTTATTTAAGTATATCTCTCTACGTAAGGACAAGTCACAGCGCGACCCAGGCTGGGCACAGGCCTCCACAGTCGGTTTCTCTGTAGGTGCCAGTCTGCACTGCGGCGCGTGGACAGGACACACCGCAAAATCTGCCCGCGCGGCCTCTCTTGCAAGCAGCATCGCAGGGAGGGAGGCAACCGGGATCAACCTTGAAGCGTGCGCCCAAGCGCTGCGTGGGTTGAACAATAATCTCTGCACGTTGCGTTAAGCTGGCAGGGTCAACATAAAGCGAAGGCAATCAGCGCAGGCATGTGCATTGTCGAGTAGTGCGTCCGAGAGTCACTGTTAAAGAACGAGCGTTCACCGTCTCGATCGTGCTTAGAATGAGCGGCTATTCGCAGACTGTGACCACGATGCGGCCTTGCACATTCCCAGTCCTATCGAACGACGTCACGGAACCAAAGGTTAAACCATAGGAACTCAAAACACTTGGCAGGATGGCAGCAACTCAGGGCAAACACGATCCACTGCATCAGGAACAAAAAACAAATCAAGGGATAAAAAAAACTAAAGAAACACAACAAAGGAGTAAAACAAAGGTACAAAGAAAGCTGTATGATATGGGGAACATAAGAGTGAGTGGGAGGTTGGGGCGTGGGGGCTTGGGGCAGCGTTGGGGGTGGCGGGGCTCGGGTAGAGGAGATAAAAGCGTGGCTCTTTCTCAGCCGTAAAGGGGGGCCGTTAAGGCATCCTACCCTATGAAAGAGGTCCCCTCGGGGCCCAGCTGCAGCAGACGGCTAACCAAGCTCTCTCCCTCGTTCAGAGGGGGGGGCGTGCTCGGCAGGTGTAGCTTACTGATAGCGGATGGCACAGGGAGGTGGGGGAGGGGGGTGATGGGACAGGTTAAGGGTAATTAGAGAAGCGGGGGGATTAACAAAGGAGAGGGCAGGGATGGGGTGGGGAGGTGTGAGGGCAGGGAGGGGGACAGGGGAGGGGGGTGAGGGCAGGGAGGGGGTTAGGGGGTGAGGACAGGGAGGGGACAAGGGAGTGAGGGCAGGGAGGGGAAGGGTTGTTTGTATCAAAAGCAGCGGTGTGAGATTGAGAGAGGAAGTGACCGAGAGTCAGAGCAGGAGACAGAGAGAGACAGATACAGAGAGAGATTTTGCATGGGACAAAAAAGAGGGAGACACGCGTGGGAAACGGAGACAAAGTTGACCGAGTGTTAGAGAATAATAATAAGAGTAATAATAATAATCGTAACCGTGCTGTCCTACAGAGAGTCCCCCGTGCGGCGCTCCGCGGCAGCCGCAACGGTGACGCCGCCCGACGCTCGTTAGCCCTCCTCCGTCTCTCCCAGTAAAAACACATCCCCGAGAGTGCGTTTGTCCCGTGACCCGGAGATAAGAACGCGGTGCAGCAAGCCATCGCGCAAAACATTAATAAAGCGGTTGAAGCTAAATGGCAGCGCAGCGCAGCTGCCTGCATCTCTGCACGCTGCGCGCTGCAGCAGGGACAACAAAACGAAGCTCGCAGCAGCGGCAGCAAGCAGACATCAAGCAGGGAAAACCAAGTAGTGACATTTTAATTTAAAAAATATATATAATTAGTCGTATTCACAGATGGCAAGTTTAGTTAATATTTCCTGGTGTGCACATTTCAGCATTTGGTATCCTCAATGGAAACGGCCACTGGGCTGGTACAAAAACGTTATTTACGCCATTATTATGGTTATTTGTAAGTAGCACACGATATTTTCTCATCTCATCTCATTATCTGAAACCGCTTAATCCTATATAGGGTCACGGTGAAGCCGGAGCCTATCCCGGAAACACAGGGCGAAAGGCAGGAATACACCCGACGACGGGACGCCGGTCCATCGCCGGGCATTGCGGGACAATTTTAGTCTGCGAGCCAATCAACCTATCCAGGAGCATGCTTTTGGACTGTGGGAGGAAACCGGAGTACCCGGCGAAAACCCACGCGGACACGGGGAGAGCATGCAAACTCCACACAGAAAGGCACCGGAGCCGAGAGACTCGAACCCGGGACCTTCTTGCTGTGAGGCGTCAGCGCTAACCACTGCGCCATTTTAGTTGATCTCAAATAAATTTTGATTAAATCTCCATTTAATAAATCAAACATGTAAATAACAGTGCAGTGTTGCAGACGAAACGGTAATTTGTTACAGGAACTGACTCCCTGCATTCAAGACGACCACCAATATCACGATCAACATCATCGCCAGAATTTTCAAGACTGAAAGAAATATTGATATGTCTCGTCTAAAAGCTTCCGAAAAAATCGGAAATACACACAACTCACAAGAGCTTGTAATGGAAGCATGTTGAGATGTGATCGCATGTACATGCTGTACAAAGCCAAAGAAAGTCTCATTTTGTAATGTCCTCATGGCTTCTAAGGACAGTCTCATCTCATCTCATTGTCTGAAACCGCTTAGTCCTATACAGGGTCACGGTGAAGTCGGAGCCTATCCCGGCAGACACAGGGCGCAAGGCAAGGATATACCGACGATGGGACGCCAGTCCATCGCCGGGCACTGCGGGGCAATTTAGCCTGCGAGCCAATCAACCTCTGTAGCAGCATGCTTTTTGGACTGTGGGAGGAAACCGGAGTGCCCGGCGAAAACCCACGCGGACACGGGGAGAGCATGCAAACTCCACACAGAAAGGCACCCGAGCCGAGAGATTCGAACCCGGGACCTTCTTGCTGTGAGGCGACAGCGCTAACCACTGGGCCACCGCGCCGCCCTTCTAAGGACAGTACGAAGGTGAAATACAGCGTCACGAAGAGTAACAGCTGTGAGCAATATCAGAGGGCGGATAAACCGATGAATAACATTTATTAACATCTCAGTTTAACAAACGACACACTGTTGTGGAGGCGACGGTGAGTTAGTCCACGACAATGGAGCAGTGACCATGGCAGAGTTATCATCAGTATGCAATTCAGAAAACACGCTTATTAGATCCACTGCTTAAACAAACACCACACAGCATAATCATCTCCTAAAGGAAAGCCGATTAAATTCCACTCAGCTCTTTAACAGCAGATTACAAAACTTAGACCCGAACCCTGGAATAAGCGCGAACCCCACTACGGTCCAAAAAAACAGAGATTTCAGCGACAAAGTCTCTCGCGGGCACGTGAGCCTCTTACCCGAGGAACTGCGCCCCCGCGGGCCCCACCTCCACCAGGCGGCTCGCCAGGCCTTCCCCGTCCACCATGGGCGGTGGAACGGCCAGGCGAGGCCGCCGCACCAGGCGGCACGTGACGCGCGTCGGTGCCTCGCACTTGCGCGGTGGAATCACGATGCGCAGGCCGTTGTGGCGGCTTCCCCGCATCGATCCGCCACGGGCATCCACCATGAAGCTCACCAGGAATCTGCGTGGGATGCGACCATGGGCAAGCAGCCATGGAGAGACACGGGAAGGAGATGCAGACAGATGCAGTGGGGCAATGAAAACTTTTCAAAAGTATTCAGCGCCTTCTATTTATCCCTTGCGAGGAAAATCTGGGAAATGCAGCTCAATAATGCACGTACATATACATGTGTGTACGTTACATATTCATAACTCACATGCACATTGCTCACAACGCAGGTGGTGCATATTTTGGTGTGTAATGTAAAGGCTCATCCCTGTAGCTGCATAGTCAAGCCACTGCTACATTATGATTATTATGAAACGTGTATGCTTATTTGTTATCATCCTGTCGCTTGGGCTCGGCTCAGTGCTCTGGTGCTTGGTGGGAAAATAAACAAAAAAATCAACCGTCTTGCTCACATCTAATTAACGAGGAGGCTCTGTGAACCGACAAGGAGCCAGCCGAGGGCACATTGGTATTACCACGTAAAGCATACGTTCAGATGTGGGCGCCCTCTCAGCTAGGCCGATTGCTGTTGGCATGTGGGGAGGTAGGGAAGGGTTGCAAGTAGTCTGCATTCGATGGAGCAGATTGGAGGATGCAGAAGCGGGGCTCGTATACCCACTAATACAAGCGTGAGCACCCTCTGGGCGTGCACAAGGCACAGAGCGCCCTGTGCTACAGCAGAGCAGTGTACGGCGCCTTGCTACGCAGCGCGCTGGAAGCATTCGTACCCAGACTGAATGGGGCTGCGATGAAATCCAACGTTGTCGGTAATCCCAGGAGTCCAGCTTTGCTGCCGTAAGGAGGTCGTCCGGTCCAAATCTCGGGGCATTGATAGCGGCCGTGACTGTTCACATGCACACGTGCACAGAAACAGGTCAAATTTCGTCCTCAACCATAGATCGAAAATCAAGACGTCATTGCAGCAGAAACATCGATGCCACCAGACTCCCTCCTCAACGCAGTTCATGTGGTAGAGAAGACACAGTGGCAACCTCCAACATAGTTCCTGATTATTCCTCACTACCAGCACCTAGGTCCTCTACGCAGTTGGGTGGAAATCACTCCGATGCCCAGCTCGGTAAGCGCCCCTCCCCCATCCTGCTTAATCACATCTGCGGCACTCGCCTGCTCTCACCCGCATGTCTGCATTGCGAATCCCTTCGTGTTATAAAATCCTGAACGCCCAAACTGATGGTGAAAAAATTCCAAGTGAGACCCGGAGTGGTTATTAAGGCACAAGATGAGGAGTAGGAGGGGGGGGGGTGGTGTATAATCCTCGTGTCACCATTGACCACGCCAGTCTCCCCATTCGCAATGTGCTTCTCAGGTTACGGGGAACGGAGAAGGAAATGTTCAGATGTTGTGTTCAAGTAAACACGTGCGTTGCGTTGTTTAGAGATGTCTCCACAGCAATATGATGTAATATGTTGTGATGCTAAATGTGGAGGAACTCTTTAATGAGAGGCAACAGAACAGAAGAAAAAATAACCACTAGCCACGACACATCCACTGCTGGATGAAAGTCTCTCCAAGCCATCACCATCCATCCGCCACAATCCCGTGATATACAGCAATATGATTGATTTGCTCACTCCAGCTCCTCAGGAGAGATCCGTACCTTTGTGCAGTGTCCTACTCATGCCAAATTTACTTCTCCTGACATTTTGACAGGGCGGCGCATTGGCGCAGTGAGTAGCTACACTACTACCTCACAACAAGGTCCAGAATTTGGTTCCCCGGCTCGGGTGCCTTTCTGTGTGGAGTTTACATGTTCTCTCTTCCCATGTCCGCGTGGGTTTTCGCAGGGTACTCTGGTTTCTATCACCGTCGAAAGACACGCTGTTGCCTAGGTTAATTGGCCTGCTAAGTAAATTTCCCCCAGTGCCTTGTGATGTACTGTCGTCACATCTTGCGTATAGTCCCGCCTTGTGCCCTGTGTCTGCCAGGATAGCCTCTGGCCCCTCACGACCCTGTACAAGATTAAGCGGGGGTATTGGTAATCATGATGATATTTTGACATTTACGTAAATCCCGAGTGGAGAGTGTTTCGGTGAAGCCTTTTCCGGGAGGTATCATATGCACCTGAATGCCGGGTGGCAAGAGGAACTCGTCGTTGTGGGTGCTGTCACGGAGCAAGGGCCCGCTCTCCCGCAGCAGCGAGCCACTGTCCCTGAGCAGCGAGCCGCTGTCCCTGAGCACAGAGCCGCTGTCTCGGAGCAGCGAGCCTCGGCTGGGCGTGAACGACCTGTCGGAACTGAACGAACGCAAGCTGCTCGAGCAGAGGAGCAAAGAAAGAGTGCGCGCGGTGGGAGCCACGGGGTGGGGGGGGGGCAGCGGGGCGGTGCGTGCGGCCGGGCAGGTGCGAGGAGGTGCAGAGCGGAGCAACGGGAAACGCGAGGTGTTTAAACAAATAAAGTGCAATTAAGGCACACAGACACACAGAGGTATTCGGCACAGAGACACGCCCGGGCAGTGCAGACGCAAGGACCGACACACAAGTCCAAGGGTGTGCGCGAGGTCAGGACAAATCATGCAGCAGAGGTAACGGTCAAAGAGGGCGTGGATTATATTGGATGACACACGCACGCACGCACGCGAGCGAGCACACGCACAAACGCACTCATGCGTAAAACATGCATGTGGGCACAGCAGAAAAAGTACAAGTAGGCGAGTGGGTGAGTGGCCGAGTGGGCGAGGAGGAGGGCGAGGGGGTGAGGTGGGCGAGAGCCACGTTGAAACAAATGAAAGTCAAAACAGACAGACAAAACGACACAACACAACACTGCAGTTAGGCATGCAGGCAATGAAATGCATTTATACTCAAGATTTCAGAGATTTAATTAAAGCAAATTATAGGAATGAATCATGAGCTACTCATTGGTGCAGTAAAAACTCTGAAAACAATGAGCTCATGGAGCAAGGTAAATGCACCACACGCAGAATCATCGCACAGGTACAATGTCAGGACAACTCGGTGTTTTTCCCTCGTTAAAATTAACAACACAAACTGCGTCAGAAAATACTTCGCTCGTGAGAAATACCCACACCAATACAAAATACTAAGCGGCACACACGACACTCAGCAGCTTCGAAGAAAATTAGTTGCTTCAGCAGCTGCAGCCAATGCATGGACACTGCAAATGAGAAAAAAACCAAAAACCGAGGCCAGGGTTGGGGAGGGAAACATCAGGGAAGGAAGACTCATACCTTGGCATCAAACTGGAGGATGGAGGAGCAGAGGGATACAAACGAGGGAGGGAACAGGAGAGGGAAAACAAAGGAAAAAACCCTCAGTTTTGAACTCGTCGCTATGATTATTATTATTCAGCGGAAAAGCTGGAGGTACGGGGCAACAGATGGCGCACCTCACTAGCAATGCGGCTAACGGCTTAGCCGCACGTGATCGTCGCGGTATGAAGGAGCCGGCCGTGGGATGGTAGGGGCTGGTGGGTGGAACGGGGCGGTGGTTTTTGGGAAGGTGGTTGATGCGCGCTGTGACACAATAGCCGTGGTTCACCATGCGGAAACTCAGCACTGCGGAGGACAGCTCAGTTCATCATCGCGCACAGCGTGAAATACGCCCAGCTTTACAACCACCCGCTCGGCCTTTGCACATGTGTTTCGTGGCGTCCGCTCAGTGCCGTGTGTTCTTTGTTTTTCCATGTAGTCCGTGTCGTCTGCGTATTTGCCCTGTCTTGTTGAATGTGTATCCAGCCTTGCTTTGTTTTTGCAACGGGGACCATGAGAAACGTAATTTCGTTCCTCTATATACTGCAATTGAATACGGATGGGATGACAATAACGTTTATGTCTATCTGTATTGGCTGGGGAGGGGGGTAAGGAGGTGGCGATTAAAGCACTTGAACAAGAACGATTGTTTCAACTGTTGCACCGAGAGCTCAAACATAACTGGCGACCTCTAAATTGCAAGCACAGAATGCTAATCGTTACACTACGGCAACATGCCTTTTAAATCAAGTAACTAATGTTAATTACAAAGCTGTTCATTCAGAGCAGCCATGCCAATCGCTCTCCTCTCTTTCATGACATTTCGCCTCCCATGTTGGAGGAATGAGAAATATCTCAGAGAGAACAGCTTTGTAAAGCAAATTTTCATACATCGAGCCATGAAAACATACATCAGTACAATGGTTATTACGTACAATTGTTAATGGAATTGCACTGAACAACATTTTTGTCGATATCGTCTGCGTGTTTGTCGTGCCCTGCTGAAGGTGTAATCAGTCTTGTTTTGTTTTTGCACCGGGGATCATGACACACGGAATTTTGTTCCTATATATACTGCAATTATATACGGATGGGATGACAATAAAGATCACCTTTTTCCAATTTCTCCCATGAACAATAAAACTGAGTAAAAAATCCAAAAGGGCCAAATACGCCAAAGGGACTCCTCTTGCTACAGACGTACGATTTAACCATGGACAGTGTCTAAGGAAAAGCTCTGAGATATTCTGAGTGCAGGGCTCATCAGTTCAGCTCATTTCGTATTCCCCAGGGACGATAATAATATTAGTAATGAAATAAACATGTTGTGGTTGAATAACAGGGCAGGACGACCTATTTTGTGGCATGCAGGGCACAAGCGAAATGGACCCCACAGTGCGCTCCACACAGGTGGCTCAACGTGTGCCGACTGTAAACAACGAGCCCACTTGTCTACCACGACCCAGACAATGCATTTCCCCCAATTCTGCTCCCACCAGAACGTTCCCCAGACAGGGCCAGTGTGCATCAAGCCACCACGAGGAGTGCACGGGATGAACACGGGGACGAAACACGAGCGGTGATGTCACGCGCCCTGGCGCACAGCCTGGCGCGCGGTGTGGCGCCACCGCGGAGGGAGGCGGCAGCTCTCGGTGACTCTACCCCGCCGCAGCGCACAAAGATCAACTGAAGCGCGAGCCGGCCGTGCAACGCGAACCGCCTGATAATCAAAATAATAATGACAATTTATGGTGTGCAGCATGGAATATCCGCGCAATAATGAAGAGAGGGAGAACGACTCAAAGGCGCAAAGATAAACAGAGGCAGGGAGGAAGAAGGCAGCCACGCAGGTAGCCACCACCAACATTGGCCAGACACTGCGTTTCATACATGATGATGGTATCGGCAAATTATTCATCAATTGTGTTTTTTTTTAGCTGCGGGCGCAAACCGGAGATCCGGAGGAAACCCACGCAGAACAGGGGCAGAACACAGAGAATAGGGGCAGAACACACAAACTCCACACAGAAAGGCGCCTGGGGCAGGAATCGAACTACCTCGGGCAGGACATTCCTTGTGTGAGGCGCAGATGTTACCACTGCACGGACACCATGTACAACATCGTAAATACAGCGAGTGCCGAGGCGGTGCTCGAGGCCCAGAGCCTGTGCCGCAGCGCACAGTGCGCGGAGCTGAGATGGGCGCCCACGGCATGTGCGGTGTTCATCACGCGCAGGACCCCCCCCCCGCTTCAATAGCTCTGCAGACGGAGCTTAAATAAAAACCTAATGAGAGTCCCTGGCATGGTGCCGGTCAAGTTAAGAACGAAATGAACCCCACCTCTCGCCAACAATTGACTGAGCAACATCTGTGCATGTAAACGCAAGTGTTGGGTGACACGGAGAGGACACCGTCATGATTTAACTGACGATTGTAGATGTATTTTCGAGATAGCTGTGTCGAGCATTCCTGCTCCCCCATTCGCGACATTTCATCTCCCACATTGGAGGCATCATCAGGTTTATGATAATGCCTCGAACGTATGAAACAGCAGGAACACCGGATACCGCTATCCTGAAAGAAGTGCTTTGGAGAGTAATTATCGTACATCAAGATGTGAAAACCTAAATCATCACACTGCAAATATGTAATGTAAACAACCAGTCGCATCACCCCACAGTAGACTTTGCTGCATTGCATCCATTCCACTACAGCAATTAGAACGCACGGCAAGACAAATGTAGAATAAACATTTATCCCGTCCTGTGGAAAATATAACCTGTAATGATATGCATACACAATGTCAAACTAGCATGAAAGAGTAGAATAAAACACCCTAAAGAGTGTACTGTAGTAAAATCCACCAACTAATTGTGCAGCAGCACGATTACCTTTTATATAAATCAGTGCAATTAATATATTCCGTAAAACTTACATGTCTTCACATAAAGGGGCAATGGTGGAATATGCAAAGAGCCCGGGATTCTCTTCTACTGCATCAAAACCCCATGCATATAATACAATTCGTAACGTGTCGCGCAAATTGCACGCCTGTTCATGGAGGCCACACGGATACGAAGGCGCTGACTAAGCTCCGCTAGTGCGTTTGACTTCATGCAACATCAGCGTTTCATAGTATCAGTCGGCGATCACTGGCGTCATAGCGGCATTCTTGCGATGACCTTCAATTCAACCGGAACATCAGCGCAGCTCGCTCGCTGGGACACCGTGAAACGAAACGTGCAGCGCGCGCAGAAGCTTCCCCCGTATTGCGACCATAAGCTATCGCAGTAGCTGCAGCAGCCACGAGCTTGGGGTAAAACCACACAGAAGCTGATCGGCCGTACCTGGTAGAGAGGCCCCTGGCCAGACTGGCGGAGCCCAGGTAGGTGATGCTGTCAGCTAGAAACTGGCTCGAGGGAAGAGAGTCGTCCCCAAGCTCCTTGAGGTCCTCAGGTCGAAGGTACTCGCCCCCAGCCATCCCGTCCTCACCTGCGTGCCGGGTGTCAGGCGGATTGAGGGAAGAGGTGCGGAGAGAAGAGGGGTTGGGGTCAGAATGGACGCGAGGGTCAGCGGAGGGTTCGGGGTGGAGCGGCGGCAGACGGGGTCACGGTGGATGATATGGGGTCAGCTTGCGACAGAAGAGGACAGAGGAGGAAACCGGTGATTTGTCCCCGAGCATTAGAGAGCACATGCGTGTCAGCGCAGCAAAAGCAGCCGAAGCAGACTTTCAAGAGTGCTGAATTGCAATCGGTGACGACGACCGGCTATTGAACACTTGCAGGTAATGCACACGTGTGCATGCACTTCCACTATCGCCAAGAGACGTTGTTTGTATGGTTTCTCAACAGTATCAGTTAGAGCAGGTGACCCATTCACTATTATTAAACATTGTGTAGGCTTCACAAATCGCCCAGCTCATCTGTCGATGAAGGGAATGTTAATATTTTTAACAACTGCAGAGCCCGTTAGTGTGTTAAAAACAAAGCCCTGCCACTAATTAGGATTTTTAAATAATGGAGTATATGTACAGCAGAGCATAGTATATACATTGACAAAACATCAACAAAGAACCTGTGATAAGTTATAAAGGTGTAATGGGATACAAAGTCATTAAGCTTGTGATGAAAATAAAAACACTTTCACTGGGTGCATGCTTCAGGATGTGTATCAGCAACCCAGCGTGCAGCTCACAGCGCCCACCCACCCATTCCGACTACGCCAATGCTGAGCATATTCCTCTGTCTGCATTACAAATTCAGGTCAAGCCATCTGCATTGACCCGACTCGATCGATCACTTACAGAGAAAGTTAATGAACAAAGGCAGAACTCCCTTCCCTCCGCACTACCGCATGTTTATGACGATCGGCTGGTAGCACTGGCTGTCGTCCCGTGAGCGTCTCGCGGGTGGCCCGTACCGTGCCCGCACGTTCTACACGGGGCTTCACACTTGGCGCCGCGCTCCTGGCGGGGCACGCGGGATGCCAAATCCCTCTCATCTCATCTCATTATCTGAAACCTCATCTCATCTCATTATCTGAAACCGCTTAATCCTATATAGGGTCACGGTGAAGCCGGAGCCTATC